>WEKY01048928.1:7018-96874 GCA_013390045.1 Picathartes gymnocephalus
GCCCAGTAAACCCAGTATGGAACAGATAATGTGGGAAATCTGCAGTTCTGTTCCTTGGAATATGAGAAAATTCTAATTTTGCCTGATATTTCCATTATAACAGTTATGCATTATAGTAGTAGACACTGTAATGTTACCTGTAGGCAACATTGCTTGCTCTGATTATTTTCATTTACATTTCTCCTAGGATTTAGCTCATTGGCTTTGCCAAAGTTTTTCAACTGCAGGAATAACTTCTGTCTCACCTGGCTATTCCCAGGCTAATCTGTTTTCTCCTGCTGAATTGTCTCTATGAGGAGAAATTTCTGTGACATTGCAGTTTGTTACATAGGTCTGACCATTGCTTGAAAACATCATGTGTTACAGTATTACAAGTAAGGCCTTAGAATAAATTAAATAGGTTCTTGTTAGGAATTATTTGTTTACTGCTATTTATTGACTTGCTTATAATCAAGAATTTTGGTATTAGAAAATGAATATGATTATGGTTATGTCTCTTTTGGAGTGTTTATGAACATACATAGATTACTCTGTACATTTGACTTTATCAAGCTATTTGTTGAAACAAAGCAAGGTTTATTTGCAAACATTCTTACGACCAACAAGACAAAAATAGCTAATATGTTATTGGTGTAGAACTTTGTTTTGTTTGTTTTTAGTGGCAAGCTGTTGTTTTTGGCAAGTTAAACTACTCTATAAACCTTCCTTAGGGTAACTGTTCGACTATGCTGTATTTGTAACATAAAGAGCAGTGCAAAATAACAAAACTCTTAAATTTCTGTGATAAGGTCATCTACACTGACCAGTGGATTGATCTGTAGTCGCCCTAATTCTGATGGAAAAGATCTGCAGTAAAATAGCCAAGTACAAATTTCAGTATTAGCTATTCCAATGATTAAAGACCCCCACATAAGTAAACAAAGTGTAAACAATAGCTGGTTAAGAAAAAAAAAGTTTTTTCTTGTTATATTCAGCTCTAGATTGTCTTGAAAGTTTAGTTTTAGTCTCAGTCATGAATATTACAATGGTTTTTGTTTTTAGTGGACACTAAGCTTCTCAATTAATGTCTCATGTCAGAATTTGACCCTTTCAGAAATAAACTAAATAGCACAAAACTTGAAACAGAACAGAGAATAACAATGCTGTCTTAACACTGCACAGAAATGTTTATTAAACAACTGCATCAGTATCATGCTTCCAGCCTTGCTCTACCTAAGTTACTGGTATTGTTTGAGACCTGGAGTTTTGAGCAGTTCAGCTGTATTTATGTTTACTTTGCATAGGAATAGAACAATCTTGCTTGTATTAAATGACTGCAGTATGAGTTGAGGATTGCAACAGATGTGAAGGAAGAAAGATATTTTAGCAAAGGTAGTTTTTCCTGTGTTTTTTCCATCTGAGGCTTGTCTCACTGAGTGGAGAATTCTAGTCTAACAAATGACAATTAAAATTCGAAGCTTTATAGTTAGATAACTGGCTGCCTCCTCAGAATACCCTCATACACAGAATTTAGTTTGCTGTTTAGGTTGGTTTCACAGACATCTAAATCCTGTCAGGCTGAGCTCCAGTCTCCTCCAGCTTTATGGAACATTTCCAGAGGAAGTATTGAAATGGATAGATTTTATGTTTCAGTTGCTTCCACCAGTACCTGGTCTCAGTACTTGGCCATAAATTAAATTGGTACTTTTAGATATTTAGATATTTCTTCTCTGATCCTATTCTGAATTCTTGATCTGACTAATATTTTCATAGTCTTTTTGGGGTATGTAAACATGCAGAATCAGAACCAGCATCTGCTACAGCCAACAGTAAGTTCCTTACAAACAGACAGAAAAACTGCTGCATATCTCTTTGAAACAAAGTATGGGGAGTAATACGACTTTTAAGCTGAGATAACAAGTCTGGGAGCTGGATGAGTCTCACCTGTAGTAAGCTGGGCTACCCAACCAACTGGACAGTAGAGGCAGTAGGATTGAAGTTGTAGGAAGGTTTTGTTTTCTGAGGACTCCTGAAGTTGCTTGATTCTGACATTGCTAGCACACGTTTTAATTTTTTAGTGTTACCGTGACATCTGGGTTAACAAACATTTAAAAATTACTCCAGGAGTGTTCAGCTCTGAACTGTCATTGCTTTGTGGTGCTTTTCAGAATGATCAAGATCCCAGCATCTATCTGGGATCATGTCACTTAGAGAGTCAGAATTTCTACTACTGTGCTAAACTCCCCTTACTACATCCCTGGCTGTCTTAGACCTGGGATGTGGCAAAAAAAAAGTACTCCACAGAAACCGCTTCCAGCCCCTTAACCCCCAACATTAATGTATGTGAAACAATAGAGTGTTCACCTTACTTGCACAGCAGTCTGATGGCTGCCCTACTATGAAGCATTTCCTGGCATGGATGAACTAAAAAATTTGGGTTTAAAATGGCTTTAATTAAAACTATTTGTTTCAGATTTGTATTTTGTTTGAAGATGTAGATGTGAGTTTATTTTCTCAGCAATTTCTAGTGGAAGTGACTATTTAAAATGCATCTGATCCAGTTTTCATTTAAGGTTCAGTGATAGGCTTTTTTTATTATTAATTTTTTTTTTATCTCTTATTTTCACATGAGCTGGACCATAAAACAAAGCTTAATTAATTGCATGGCCTTTCCCTCCTTGCCCAACACCCTTGTCCCAAAGGCCCTGGCCTCAGTAGAGCCTCATGGCACCACGATGTGTCTGTGAGTGCAGGTCAGTAGTGGTGTCAAAGTCACCTTGCACAGCCCTCAGTCCCCTTCCCAGCGGTGAGGCTGGGAATGGCACATTCCTGCCTTTGTCCCATGGCTCTGCTTCAGCAAAGATCTGAAAATGGGATCCCATACTCCCAATTCCCTGGGGTTGAGGGTGAAGAGTGACTGTGGCTGACCATGGGCACCTTCATCAGGAAGCAGCACAGGCATCACAGAGGCTGTTTGTAAGTTCATAACCAAAATTAAGGTACTAAATTGGGGCCCCTGCCCTCAGTTCCTCACAAGGGCCATGTGAGGTCTGAGCTCTGAGAGTGTCTGTTGCTATGGGTCCTGAGGCTGTGTCTGATAAACCCCAGTTTATAAATTTATTTCTGGGATATCAGTCTTTCTCTTCCCTGGAAATGAGTCCCTGATTGCTTTCTTTGAAACAAAATGATGCTTCTTTCAAAAATCCAACTTAGAATTGCCTGCCTGGTTTCATGGAAACCTGTGAGGAAGCCTGCTTTCCCTGAGCCACCAAGCAATTCAGTGTGTGGGTGAAAGGCATTATTTAGACTCTTTTGTAAAACATCAGGAGAAAAAACATGTAATATAACATTATTAGAAAAAGTTTAAAATCTGTGGGATTTTATTGCAACTGAAGGAAACATGGCTGAATGTAATGACAGCAAAGGCATTAAAATGTCTTTCATTAAGGAACTGTTTCTTCTTTGCCTTTCACCTTTGTTGTATAAAGCCTGCTATACCAGGCCGTTGTGTCCTGGCGAGGAAGCAGCTGTGAGGAGCCTCTGGGTAGTGGTCGTGGCTGCAGAGCCAGCAGGAAAACATCATGGCACACAGCTGAAGGATGTGAAGTCATCAACTATGATCCAGGGTAAAGAACCCCTGCCAAGGACTGCAGCTTGTGTAAAACTTGTCTCAGGTGATTTCAAGGGGTGGGAAGGCAGATGACTAGTATTGAGTGAGGTAAAATTTCTGCTTCTCCACTTCAGAAGACCCCAGGGATTCAGGTATCTCCTGGCAGGTGTCAATACTAAGCTGATGACTTGAAGCTAACTTTAACACAACAATATTGTAAACTCCATTCCCTTAAAACTTAAGGGAGATTTTTTAATCTCTCTTTTTGGTCCTCTCATCAGTAACTATATTTACTGCAAGTCTTTCGTTTGGAGAAGTTACCTGGTACAGGTCATACACTGAAACATCTCTCAGGCCCAGCAGTAACCAGCCTTGGTGCCTGTGACTAGTGTTGCTATAGAATGTTGACTTTATTTTTCTTTTTCCTTTTAAGTTTTATAAAATATTTTTCTGTTAAATGTGTTGGAGTCTATCAGAGTAGTTAGTCTTAAAGACAAAATAGTTGTTTTCTTTGTTTTTCTAATGGTAGCTTTTGGCACAAATTGACACAATTTTACAGCCTCAAAAGAGCTCAGTAGGCAGACTTTAATTTTTTTTAATGCAGTTTTTTGGCTGTTGCTGCAATAGGCAAATCTGTTGTGTTCCACACAGAGAACAAGACTACGCTTATCCAAAGCATGGCCTCAAGCTAGCATCTGAATCAATGTCAGTTTGGGATTTCAAACCTGACTTCTTGTTCAGTGTCTGGAGATACTTTATGAAAAGAAATAGCTTACCCATACATTTAGCATTCACCTGTGACACCCCTCAGCCCTTTATTCTTCATTATGCAGAAAACTACTCTTTAATAGAGACATTTATGACCTTTTATTACTGTAAATGATAGACCTGTCTCTGTGTTCAGTGTATCTCAGCTGAAATGATCTCAGTCAGCTGCTCTAAGAGTACTTACCCTTTAAACTGTCTAGATAAAACCACAATTTCTTTATTTTGATGCAGTTCACACTTTTCATGAAACAAACTAATTATATTCCATAATTACATAAATGTTTTTATACCAGTTTGTTGCTTATTTTGAGGCAGCATGTCAGACAATGGTTGTTGTACTTGCATATTCAGTTCTGATCGTGCACTTGCTGGGTATGCAGGATGATCTTCAATAGCTAAGTGGAGGTCAGACACATTGAAGATGATTCATGCTCTTTAACAAGAAACTGCTTTAGCAGAACCCCTAATGATAGGTCAAAATGTGGGAATATATCATGAATACAGGGCTTTTCCAGAAAAAAGCCAACATTTTCTTCAGAGTTTGGACACTGATGGATTGAGGAAATAGCAACAGTGATGGGGATGTGTGATTTCTAACATAAAGGAAGGAATAGCTCCAATATAAAGCTCTCTAGCTTTATGTAATGCATTCTGGTAAGATTAAGATACGTCTTATTGCTTTATCATAGAAGAATTGGGTTTTGGCAAGCACTAGAGAAATGGGATTAGTTGCATCAAAATGAACGTAGTTTTATGGGCCTAAAAGGGTTTAAAATTTTCAAAGGGAAGTACTATTAGAAGAGCAGAAAGAGAACTAGGGAAAAGATCTCTTACCAATAGGCTGAAGCCACGGTCTTGGGCCATCTTGGCAGGATGGGAAGGATTCTGGGTGTAGAGTTCTTCATGGCAGTCAGGCATCCCATATTTTTACTTCTTTGCTCAGATATGGTCAACTTGGTCCTTTGTCAGAAAGGCCCCTAAGTGCCTTAAGAGCACTCTGACACTAAATGGAGGAAGTGCTTGAAAGGATCTCACATGCAGGCTTGGAGATTAATTCCATAATATACCTCTCCTTTTTTTGAGTGGTATGGGGGTGAGATTAGGAGAATATTTTTAGTGCTTCTTCTGCAGAAGCAGATGTAAGTTCCTGAAATGGCTTGTGTGACTGGAGGAAGTGGACTTGTGTTTTACTTATCTGAGTTTTTCCATTCCAGCCTTTAACTCTAGGAATGCAGTGCAGAAGGAGGGCACCTGTTAAGCATCCTCCAGCTTCCTATGCTATTCTGCTGGAAGTTGTTTTAAGAACTGTATCAAAAGGGAAGTGATATGGTTAGCCCATAACTGCTGTTGAGTCATCATTAAGTATTAATTGCTTCTCCATATTGAAAGTTCTACTTTTTCTCTAATTTAGTTAATTTAATTTACACGTTTTCTACTTGGTTTAACTGCACTTATAGGTGTATTTTAGTATCTCTCTGTGCCTAATGACTGCAAGAGAATTTATATGGTTCTTGTTACATCTCCAAAGAAACAAGATAATATGAGTTGATTTAAATGAAAATATTAATGCACTAGAGAGTTGCCTGTGCAGAATTTGCTGTGACTTCTGTAATCCCTGTATATGTTTTTTTCATACAGGTTATTTCACCTACTTGCACATCATTTATCATCATGTTCAAGATAATCCTCAACGGCTATAGTACTTGGATTTTTGGTTTTGAGCATGACTTGTGTTTCTGCTATTACTTGGAAATCACTCTGTACATAATTTCTTTAAATTTCTTTCTGTCAGAATCAAATGTATCATTTTAAAGGAACAAGCCCACAGGGCTTCCATATTTTGTCAATGTGCAGCAAGTAATTTCATGAGAAATGTTTTTAATATCAAATCTCTGCTCTGGTATTCTAATATTCTCAAATTTTACTGTATGACACAATAATGTTTCTGACAAGAGTGATTACATCCTTGGCATTAGGACAGAAAGTGACAGGTTATATTTTCTGCAGTATTTATCCGTTATTCCCAGCTCAAAAAGGATTTTAACATGCTCTGTAAGATCACCTAGGAACTTATTCATTTAGTTGTGATTTTTAATTTGTAAGAATCTGCTGGGAATTTCTGCAGCAAATACTGCAGATTCTCCTTCTGAATCTTTTTCTACAGCAGATCCAAAGGGATCCCATCTGTCATAGCTTGCATGATAAATATTTGAGCTTTTTTACTTTGACTATTTAAAAAAAACTTGCAAAAAGAAAATTAAGACTAAATGGTTGAAACATGCACACTTGCACCTAAAGGCACTCAAATTTAGAGTGTGGATCTGCAGTTTTATTTTTAGAAAGTATCCAGTCCCCTGTGGATATCTTTAGAAGACAGGACTCAACAGCTTTTAGGTCCTGAACTTCCTTCTTGCTCTTTGAATTGTTAACCATATGCTAATAGTTATAATACTAATTCTAGACATGTACCTACCATTCTGCCAGCATCTAGTTTGCAAAATATATTTCAATTCATGCATAAAATTACTTATTGAGCCAGCTAGAAACTTAGGGGTTCCCTGTGTTGTGTCTTACCACCATTGAGACAAAGAGCACGGCTGTTCTGCTCAACTTCCAAAATGTTGTATTGAGGACTAAGACCTTACTTGAGCAGAGGAAGGCAGAAAAATATGCAAGAGTCATCAGCATGCAGGAATCTTCTAAGCCAAGCTCTGGGAGAGTCTTGTCAACAAAAGGCTGTTTTGATTTAATCACTATCACAGGAGAACTCAGGTAGAAATGTTGCACAAGACCATGTATTTGGAACACTTTAATGCTTCCAACTCTCCTACAATGACCTTGCACATTCAAGATAAACCTAATTAATGTGTTTAATAATTATGAGACTAAGTCCACCATTTGGCACTTGTAATATTAGTAGCGAAGACTGTCTTTTATATATTGACAATGTTATAGAAGATTCCTACTGTTCTTTCCTTTTCCTGCAATATTTGAGAAACTCAGTGTAGGGCAGATGGCATGAAGGAAGTTGGAGTGTTATTTTTCTAGAAAAAAGTAGAAATATGTTCAGTATGTAGCACAACAAGCTGTTTTGCTACTAGATCATATGCCTCCAGCCACATGAGCCTGGTGTTTCCTGTACTAATACTCCAATCAAGTGCCCATTCTAGCCCTTAAGGACAAAGCAGGTCGTGTATAATTGTAGTGTTTCCTTGAATCACAAAACAACGAGCGCAACCCTTTTTTTAAAATTTGCATTTGTCTTTGTTGGTCTGTTGACTCCCTCATGTATTTTGTTGGCATTTTGCCTGTCTTCCATGTTGCAGGTAGGAGCGTTATAAAAATTGCACAAAGATGGGTGCCCTAACTGTTAACTTTGATAGCTAGCTCTGTCACAACCTTCTCTTCTTAACAAAAGGAAAGCAATTGCCTTGAGAATGCATGAAAATTGGGAGAAGTTACAGATGGCACTGTCAAATAGCAAAAGAAAAAAATAATGTCCCATCTACTGTGATTTGTCTGGCAGAATTGAGGATGCTTCTGTCATTTCCCTGACATGCCGCTATACTTATCCATGGCACATGGACAAGACTTGTCATTTAGATAAAAGCCAAAGTGAACAGAGAAAGCAGAGACACAGTAGATTTATTAGTTTGGATTGAATTCAGAGGAAAAACTGCTGTTGAGAATTTTGATATTCACTTTGTGATCCTGCACTTGCTGTAAACTATAGCAACTTGACCCAATAAAGATGTTCCCGTCTCTTACGTATACCTTTGTCCAAAGTTAAAGTGCAATATCTCTCTGCATACCTTGCAAATGGCACAGCTATGCTGGTGATAAAACTTACGCAAAACTGTAGTATCAACCTTGTGTCATTTTTGTTTTTAAAAGCCACCCAAATAAATGGAGCAATCCTAGCAATCTGTATTGTTACATGCACAGAGTCAGTTCCCCAGCTTCTAGCCTTTTAGTGTTCTACACTGTGTTCTGTACAGCAGCCATATGTCATTTGAAACAGTGTGTTGCCTTTTCAGGTGTAATTTGTTTTACAACATGTTTATTCTCAGCAGGCTTTCTCTGGTCTGTGCATGACTGAAACCACTTCAGGATGACTTGCACAGTGCCATAAAGTTTAATAATAATAATAAAAACTACATAACTAGAAAAAAAACCCAAACCAAAATCAAACAGAAAAAAACCTCCACCCACCTAACTGAGAGTCAAGTAAAAGTTTGGCTTATTTACATTGGAATAGATCCAGAATATGTCAGTGGAGGGAAGTATTGAAAGGACTTGTGAAAAAGCAGGTTTAGGTTTAGTGAAGGAAATGGGAACAGGAAAACCCCAGAGATAGGCTGTTAACACAGGTCTGAGGATCCACCCCTCCTCACTTGGATTCTGTGCAGACCAAGCAACCTTAAGGGAACTCGCCTGCTCTCTGTGCCTTTTGCTGCCTCCCCTCCGTGCTCTCTGTACATGCAGCCTGGTTGGTGATGGTCCTTGTGGCCCTGCTGCTCTGCTCGCTGCAGGGCGGGAGGAGCTGTGTGTGTCCTGCAGGGCTCTGCCGCTGCAAAGCTCTTCCTCAATCCCTGTCTGACAGGAGAGGAAAGGAAAGCATATGGCAGTGCGCAGAAAATGGGCTGGTTTGATGTAAACCCTGGAAGCAAGTCTTTGACATGCAGGGTGTGGTCACATGTTTGTGACCTTAGTAAAGTCTGTTATGAAGTACCTTCATTGTCTGCACCCAGGATATTGACAGGTGTTTTGATTTAGAGGGTAGGTTCATAAGAACGGTGTGTGTCTTCACAGGCACATGTCAGAAAATTGAATAGGTCACAAAGCCTTCTCTGAATGGCTGGGAGAAAATGGTTTGGAGAGGAAATAATGTGGTTAGTAGTGGAATATACTGAATTGTTGCACAATGTTTCTTCCTTTTTGGTATAAAAATTTTCTTGGTAGTGATCCAATGACAGTGTCTCTCCTAGGAGGTACTGCTTAAAAAAAATAACCTTGGATCCCATCTTGTAAGAGCTATGTATTTAAAAGGAATAAGTCACTTTGAAAGAATTCTGAAGGCTCTCCTGGGTGTAGCTTGTTTATGCTGTCTTGGAGTGGTAGTGGGAGGGAATTTCCTGGGCATGAGAGGGCCCTGGGCTGGTAGAGTCAGTGTGGCTGGGTGGTGCATCTCTTCCACCTCTGTATCCCTTCACAAGGAGGAGGCAGTCACTGATGGCTCACAATAACATCTTAGGAACTTTATAATGTATATTAGAGGGTGTGGGGGGAGAAGGGCACCGGTGTTCTCTACTGGTGTAAAGAAGCAATTGAAACCTTCTGTACTTCCCAATTGTGTATGACTGCAGCTGTAACTGGTATTTTCCTTTTCTCCAAAGAACTTGCAGAATGTCTCCCTTACTTTTTACCTAAAGTTTGTAAAATACTGACTTCCTAGAGCTAAAAGCTAATATACATTGGTAGGTTTGGCCACAACAAAGATGGTACTTGGAGACATTGTGTGGAATTCAGTCACTATAGTTCAATATTACAAACAATAAAGGAAGCAAATATGTAATGGGAAATATCTTGAGAGTACACCATTAGTAGGTATAAATGTGAAATGGTGAGGATGCATATCCAAAAACTCTAAGAAAAAAGAAAGGAGGCATAAATCAAGCAACTCCATTGCTAGATATGACACTACTCTTTTTGTTTTTCCACTGCACTCTAAAAGTCAATGAACATAGTAAGTGGCTGATGTGGGGCTATGTCTTTCTTGAGAGTGCTCTCTCTGGAGTCAGTGAGAAGTAAAATGTATATTAAAGGCAGAATTTGAGATAGAATTCTCAAATCTTTACTTAGATTCATTAAAAAGTATCACTGCAACTAGAATAAGTGACTCAAATCAATGACCAGTCTTCTGGAATAAACTCAGGTTATCTACATTTTTCCCACATAAAATCTGGTATATCCATACAAAAATTAAGATTCTAATTAATCCTGATGGGGAGGGACACACCACCAAGTGGAAGCATGTGACAGTTATGTTTCAGCCACGTACTTGGTAGTAATAACGACATAACTGCAATTCTCTATTGCTCTTCAAAGCTGAAGAATCAGCTAAACAAAGGGGTGGCATCAGCTCTCACTTATGTAGTCTAAGTTGTGAGTCCTATCTCACAGGCAAATTTGCCAGCTTCCCTTTGTGTGTTGGGGCATCCAACAGACTGATCCTAAAAGTGGATAGTGTGTGACCTAAACTGTTGTGGTGTTGCCTTATAAGAAGCCACTGCCTGTGAGGCTCCATTGCAGGAGAGAAGCACTTCCCCTACTGAAAAACATCAATACTTTTATCTTCCTTCTTTTCCTTGGAAAGCATTATTTTGTTTACCAGAATATTGTAGTACTTCAAGAAAATGAAAAATAAAAAACCAAAACCGGGAACAATTTTACTGTATCAGACCAAAAGTCTGTTTAGCCATCTTTAGTCTTCAACTATGGCAGTAGTGAAGCAGGATAAGTGTAGAGTGATCCACTTCCATAGGTTGTGGAAATTTGCAGTCAGAGCACTACCCAAGTTGAAGACTGCATGAATTGCGTTAGTGTCCATCAATGGACCTATTGCCCACAAATTGTTTGGTTCCTTTTTGAACTTGCTTGTTTTCCTGATCACCCCAGTGTTCTGTGGCAAAATAATCTATGAAGTATGTAAAAATATTTATTCTTCTATGCTTTTAAGAGTATCACTAAATAACATGACGGGTAATTATGGTGTTCTGAGAAACAGTTGATAATCACTTCCTATTCATCTTCTCCACATTGATAGAGATGCATGAAATGAGCATACTCCATCTTTATTGTCAGGTTTCCACTCTGCAGGGTCCTTTTCTATTCAGTCTCTGTTTTTAGAAAATAATTTTGTTTCTAATCATCCTTTGTTGCCCCTTTCTGCTATGTGTTATGAGGTTACTAAAATTGCACTCATGATTCAAAATGTGGGCACTCAAAGGATTTATATAAAAAAATAATGATGTTTCATATTTTGTTCTCTGTTGTTTCCCTAACAATTTCTTATTTACATTTAGACTATTGGGCATTGAAATTATATTTTTATCAAAGTATCTCTTATTTTTGATCAATATCAGAGATACTACATTCCTTTTTGAGTAGGAAAAGAAAATTTCAAGCACACAATTTTGTGCTTATGTTTTCCCTATGGACATTTCTTCATTTATTGATGATGAATTTCATCTGCCTTTTAATTACTCATTCAGCATTGTTAGGCCTTTCTGGAATTTATCTGGCTTTGTTATGGTCTTTATTACTTTGTCTAATTTATCATCAACAAGAGAATCGCTTATTCTTATAATTTGCCTTCTATCCTTTAGCAAATTATCAGTCTGCCAGGGGATGTTCCTTCTTATCCAATGACAATTTATTTTCCTTAAAGGTCATTTAGAGACTTTTCTAAATTAATTTCTTTCAGAAGATCTAGGATCCTCCGTGGCTGGACTATGCTAGCTTGTTTGCAGGTTCAGAAAATTAATAAATTTGAAATTTTACTTTTATTGAAAAAGAAGAGAAGTTGATTTGCTTTCCATTCTTTCCTAGTTTTGAAAGTACCCAGCAAATTTATTATTTATTTTACTTTCAACCTCTCTACACAAGTTAAAAGTTTTTGTCAAGGTTTGTAGTTGCTTGGATCAACCTTGCCAACATTCATTTATCTCATATGGAGGTCAACTTCAGACACAGGTCTTTATAGAGTAGCAGGTAGTAAACAGGCAATTTCATTAGCAAATTCTTTTAAACTCTTGGCTGAATATTATCAGGCATGTTGTTCAGGTGGTGATTTGGCTTTATTAATTTAATTGATTTTAATAATTAAGCCTTCTACAGGGGCTGCAGATTTTGATGGATTCTTAGATGTGACCTGGTGATTCCTAGAAACGCTCTGGTGTGAGAAGGTCCCCACAGTTCTTCCTGCACTGTGAACATCATCATAGAGATGTTATTGAGATTTATCCTACGATGTCAGCTTCACTGAATATTTTGCCTGCCCTTGCAGCAGTATCTAGAACGGATCCTGACTTCTATGTCTTTAGCAAGTTTTTTCTTTAAAATCTGTGCCTGGCTTTGATAGTTCCACATTAAATCTAGGGTGTTTTGCCTTTTTTTTTTTTTCAATTTGTCATATTTTCTATTTTCTTAAGGATTTCAACTCTGCTCAGTAAAGAACGACCCCTTTAAACTGACAGGTTTAGATTGAATAGGTTTAGATTAGATACTAGGAAGATATTCTTTACTGTGAGGGTGGTGAGGCACTCAACAGGTTGCTGAGAATCGTGGATGCCCCATCCCTGGCAGCATTCAAGAAAGGCCAGGTCTGTCAGTCTGGTCCAGTGGAAGGTGTCCCTGACCATGGCAGGTGGGTTGGATCTTTAAAGTCCCTTCCTACCCAAACCCTGCTGTGATTCTAGGCTACCCTGCTGCCCGATGTGGACTGAGAGTTTACATCAGCTGGGAGCATGGAAGAAGTTCCAATTGAAAAGGAGGCTTTGGCAGAGCTCTTTTATTTCCACACCTCATTAAATCACCTTTCGGGGAAGAAATACTGTGTCTCTTTCAGCAAGAGCCTTTTTTCATCCAGCCTATGATGAAGATTCACAATTCAGTCAGTCACCAAAATACAATTAGTGTAAAAAAAAAGAAATTACATATCACTTCAATAAACTGTTCATTCCTAACAGGTTCAGTGTGCTTAGATTACTCACAAGAGAACCCCCTAAAGACAAAAATTAGGCAAATTGCCTAGGCCAGTACTAAGTGACTGAGAACTGGGAACTTTTAATTAAGTTGATATAAAACATTTATATGTAAAGTGTTCTTTACTTAATATTGGCTGCATAAATAATTCAGCTGAGAAAGAAGATGAAGATTCTTAGACTAGTAGATTTGACAAGCCTGATTGTGCTCATGAAAGTGTAGACAGAGCTTAAAAATGATATGCTCAGAACAGGGATCCTAATGTCACCATTATCACAAGTTACTGAAATGGAAGAAGAGCAGCCTTAGCTTTTATTTGCTAATAAAATTTGGCTAGTAATAGCAGCAGCAACAAAACCAGCAGGTGCCCTGTGCCCATTGGTCAAATTTATTATATAACAACAGTATTTGATTACCAGACTGATTCTAGCATGTAATTCCTACCCAGTCATCCCTCTTCCCCACCCCTGAATAGTCTCTGTATTACTCTACATTTGTAGTTTTAAATTGCTACTTGGAATTCCAGAGCATTTTCTGTACTGTATCTGAGTGCTGAAGTTTGAGTGCTGTGGAGGATCCTGGTGCAAATCAAAAACAAATGCCTAAAGTTTGCAAAGTAGAGGTCTGGTTTTGCAGGAAATTTTAGTAAGGGCAACTGCAAGAGAAATCTTCTTACTAATTTGAGAGTCTCACTCATCCTTTCACTTTATTACATTGTCAGAATCTGTAGGTGGAAGGGCTGATATTCTGCAAGATGTGGCAGATCTGAGCTGTTAGGAGAAATCTGCTGTAATTGGTTGTATCAATGGCAAGGTCAACGCTGGTTGTAAGATTGTATTTGTATTGTAACTGTGTTTTCTTCTGCCTTTCCCTCTCCTTGAAATGTAGCCTAAGTACCTTTGACTACTTGCTGTGTACATGTATTTGTGTATAGAACCTATTTGTGGAAAAACATGCCTACAGTTGTAAAGCGTCAGCATTACCCACTTCTCTTCCCTTACATTGCTGTGAAGCAGAACTACCCTTCTGCAGTGTTCTGTCACATTCAGTTACAATGCTTCACTACAGACCACAAAATGGAACGGCAAATTCACATCTACATTTGTGAAAGAACATCCCTGCATCATTTCTATTCCAGTGCTGCTTGATCCTGCTCTCCTGGTGCCCTGAATTGGGAGGGATGGTTGGTAGCTCTGTACTGCACAGTCCTTGATGTAAGAGTCTGTACCAGCAGGCTAACAAGGAAAAAGCTAGGGCATCTGAGATTTCATGGTCTAACTCTGAATTCAAAGCCTATTAATGATTTGTTACAGATAATTGCAATCCCCATCTTGTAGCTGTATTTATATATGTCACACTATCCTTTCATTCTTCCTCTGTGATGTATTTTTTCTGTGAAAAATTCTGTTAACTAACAGATGTGAAAACCTTGTGTTCATTAGATTTTTTTTTTTAATATGGCATTAACAGGTATATATGTTTGCTTATGTCATATTTCTTACGCTGTTTGTGTGGTTGGAGCTTAGAAAATATTTTGTGATATTATTAGTCTTGTAGCAGCATGCAGGATGGTCATGGAAAAATGTTTAACCTCCCATGTGCCTGTGTGTTTTTTGAAAAGTTACGGAGAAGATATTGAGAAGAAGGCATACAGAGGCATGTAATAGGCAGTTTTGAATTTTGCTATGATGTTAGATTAGGTTTTAATATACATACAAGTAAACTATGCTCAAGGCCACATCCTGTGACTTGTGAATGATCTGGAAAATGGAGTAAAATCTTGCATCTTCACCTGCGATTTTCTCTGAAGATCACCTCAGTTAATCACTTCTAAAACTATTTTCCTTACTATTACAAGTTGCAGTGGAAGAAGAATGGGCATCTGCTTTGCATTTCATTATTCTCACTCTTACATTAATACTGTGCTAAATTCTCTTTTCACAGGTTTGGTTTCACTAATTTTTTTCTTTTTGGTTCCTTTCCTGCTCTGTGTTACAGAGTATTATCCTTGCCAATGAAAATAGCATTGAAGAACCATAAAATACCCCGCAAGTTACACTGGAAAGGTAAAAAAAGAAAAATCAGTTCTAACAAAAAGTATACCTTAGTAGTGCTCATTCAAAAGATGTTAGTTTATCGGTCTATTTGGATATTCTATGTGAAAGTACATAAAGGAATTAAATGTATATGTTGTGTTTATAAAGCTGTGAAGTTTAATGACATAAAATTAAGATACAGATGGAACCTCATAGGGAAAAGCTACTATACAAAGACTTGTATCAGTACTACCAGCTGTCAATATGCTTTTGGATCAATTTATGAAATAACTTATTCCTTCCAGTTAAGAATAAATAAATCATTAAGCAGACTAAGAATTTTACTAAAAAAGAAAAACAAACCAAAACAATCCACAATAAAAACCCTTCCACAAACTGAACTAAAAAAATTAACAAAATTTAACTTAATCAAGTTGAAACAAGTTCTATGGCTATCTTAAATAACAGTAATATTTTGGTTTACTTTGACATGTTTATACCAACCTATCTGCCTGGGATTCTGTATGTTTGACTTTTCTGCATGAAGCCAACTGACTTCTTGGAAACAGGATAAATTATACAGAAAGCACATAAAGCACCACAGGCCCATACAGATAAAAATGCCAGTAGTTCCCTTGCATCCCTAAGACTGCTTTTTTGTAACTAAAAATATTTCATTTTGAGTTGTTCTTCTGTTTACCAGTACAGCTCCCCTCATTCACTCTCTAATACTGTTCTTCCCCATGCTGTGCTTACTGTCAGCACTCAATATTAAAGTATTATATATCTGGAGAATTCTTCTGTTAGAAAGTCCATTGGATTGATCAGGCCATTTTTAATGTGATGGAACATTGAATATTTATACCTTGAAAATACTAAACCCAGCTAATGTAATGTAGTGGCTGTTGCAAAAGTTGCTGCTTTTCATCTTATTTCTCTTTCTTATAAAACCATCTTGATTCTAAATGTGTCCTGGAAAACCTGTACCATGTAACATAAAAATGCATTGTTGGAACAAGTTTTTCCATCTAGATGGAAATGGCACAAGCAATGAATTGCAATGGGAAGACAGGAAAAAGGCATGGCTTGTGCTTGTGTCAGAGGAAGACACAAGACTTGTGTTGTATGGTGGGAGTAACACTTGTGTGTGTCTGTTTGCATGCCCTGGGTGTACATCCAAAAAAAGAAATATTTGATGTCTTGTTAGTAACCAGAATAATTTTTTAAATAGCATTCTGCTCCTGAATATTTCTGTCTTTATTATGTATTCTCCTTCAAAAGTCAAGTAGTAGCTTTTACTGTTCTAAAAAAAGAGGGTTGGAATTAGTCAGGATTCCCTGGGAGTGTTCTTGTCCACTTGTCTTGTATCAGTAGCTCCACTCTTGCTCCAGTCTAGTTTATCACTCTGTGCTTGTGACCTATGACTACTTCTACTCATCCATATATACTGTCCCTTAAAACACAGGATCTATTTATTTTATCACTGGCTCCAGACTATATGTGTATGGCAGATCACTAAATGCTACTAAAACCTCTTGGACATGAAAGGCAGAAGAGCCCAGATCAGAGCACAGTCCAGGACAGAAGCAAATAAGTGGCATGTTTGTAGTGCCAGGCCTCTGAGCACCAGAACTCAGAGCCACTTCTATTAAATTGGTTTGGCAAGCCTGCAAGAACATGGTTGTCCTGATACTGGCTCTGCTGCTCTTTCATATGATCTTCAAAAATGCCTGGATTCCTCTGCTTCTGTATTCTAGAAATTGCCTTAATGATGCATTAATATCAGGAAGGAGTTCTGTGAAAATTTGTGTTGGTAAAGTACTCTGAAGATGTGAAGAGCAATAATACTGTAATTATGACTATGTGATATGCTATCCTGTTTATTTGGCTGGTTTCTCTTTCTTTTTTTTTTAACCTAAATTCTTGTTCTTTATTAGTGAAGTACTTGTCGTAGACAATTTTCAAAGCAAAATTAAGAGTATTCTTAAGTAATTTGAACAGAATTACATTTGAGATTCAATAGAAATCAAGTTGTTGCTCAGCTTTCTCGACTTCTTCATGAACAGATATACTCTGGTGTGTAATTAGGTTAGACTTTTAAAACTAGCAGAAGATAGCTGCACTCCCCAAAGTGGAGCCAGACTTCTGTAGAGTTATGTGTACCTTCTACAGAGAATTGACTACATAAAGTAAATCACAATAAAATATGCAGAAAATACTTTGTCATTATGTAGTCTGTAAGTGGCTAAGAAATTATAAACAAATTTTACAGTCATCCTGCTGGAAAAATGAGGAATAGATTTTGGGGGAGATTATGCTTTATTCTTTTTATGGTTTGTCTTCTGTTGTATCTCTCCAATACTATAACAAAGTTCATGCCACTTTGTTTTGTGAGACTAAAGCTAATGTCTTCAATCTGAGGCTCCTCTGGAATTTTAAAGTAAAATTTAATAGCTGCCCAATCAGGGATGTCTTTCACTTCTTGAGTGGCAAATCCAAATACAGTGGGATTGAAAGCCAATCCATGAGAAGTTCTTGATGCTGGTGCTTCCCATCAATCTCTTTCCACGCTGGTGTCCAGTCCTAGAGCTAAAGGAGATGTACCCTATCAGGCATTATTCCCAGCCTCTTTGACTCGCTACAGCACATTACTTGAAGGAGGAAAATCCCTGTTGTCCCAGATTGCCTCTCCTTTCAGCCTGTTCCAAAGGAAGGTGTATTGATTTTTTTTTTTTCCCTTTCCTTATCTGGGGCTAAAAAAAAGGTGATATGTCATCAGTATAGATACTAAAACTACCAGAATTCACATCATACAATGAGCTAGAGTTCATTAACAAACTCACATCAAAAAGTTTTAAGAGGGCTGCCTGAGGAACTGTGCAGGCTATTGACTATTGATCTGTTTAGCTCATTTCAGAACACTGGAAGAATTGCCTAAAAGTGGAGGAAGCTAAAGTTGTGTGATGGCTGAAGGTAGAGAAGAACAATCAGTTTTTGAGTAGTTTTTATAGGATTCAATAATAAAGAACCAAAAGAAGGTTACAGTAAAAGAAGAAATAAGTGTATTGCTAAACAACAGAAGATCATTAGTTTGAAAGGCTCTTCTGTCTGGGTTACGAGTTTAACTGATGCAGGCAATACTGTTGATATAACTATTTTTACAGAAAATGTGAACTGCTGATGGTCAGAATTTTGCCCATGAAATGAGAATGAGAGAAAGCTCACCAGTACATGGAGAAGGGATTAAAACCTGGATAATTGTCAAGTAGCAATCACTGTCAGGGAGCTTCTTTGTTGGTGTGTGCAGGCTGAGACATTGGACATCGTTATTTTCAGAGTAGTTATTAGAACTGCTAATATAACTATTAAAACTTACATGTGACACACAAGTGAGCAACTAAACAATGTGAGAGGATAATGGCAAGTTCTATGTCTAGATCTGAAGCCCTTACTGCAGTGATGAGAAGGACTAATGCTTAGCTGTAGAAACAGAGGACCTTTTCAGTAGGAAGAGAGGGTATCCTTCACGATTAGAAGTTGTCTCTGTTTCTGGAGCACCATATCAAATCCTGGGGTGGTAGTTCCAGGAAGATCAGTAGGGAATGCTCATCTAATTGGGACAGAGGACTAGAGTGATTTCACAAAACCAAGTATTATAGTTTAGCAAATCAGTCCTAACCTTTTTCCTTAACAATTCCTCCTCCCCCTCCCCCCTGCAGTATTGGATGATGTATTTATTTTTCTTTTGTTTTCCTCTTTAACAGAGAAAAGATATTTTATCACTGTGATAATGTCTGGGTTGAGGTTGATTTCCAGTGCTGGCAATTTGGAAACAGGGATCCTTCCCCGTTTTCTTTTTTTTTTTTCATTTTTCTGAAGATGAATGTTAAATTCCATTTGAACACTAGCCTTAATGTCTTCAAACGCTATTTCTGTGTTCAAGCTCTCATCTGTGTTATTTGGAAGAGCATATTAATCGCTAACAGTGGTACCCTATATCTTTTATATCAATGTGAGCCTCCCCGACCTCAAAAGCAGCAACTCACTTCCTCCAAACAAAATAAGGTTCAGAAATATGCCTAAAGGTGAAATCCCATAAATAATAAACTACTAGCTTCTGTCCTTTCATCAACAAAACATATAAAAATGCCCTTTCTTTTGACTTTATAAAGTCAAGTTATTATAATTCTGTTTGTGCTCTCCTGTTTCCATGGAAACAGTCAGTCTAATTTTAGGGAATACTCTTCACTCCTACCATTCAGTTAAGCTTGACATAAATTTATGTAGTACCACTGGTGTCTCTTCCACTGTCATCAAGAAAACTCAAAATATAGTTGGAGAAAGTGTACACATCAGATAAGAATACGAGTGAAAGTTTCCAAAAAGAAGAAAAAAACTCAAACTCCGAAACCAAACAAATGAAAAAAACCCCAAAACTGAAAAAAAACCCCAAAAACCCAACAACTCCAGAAATCTACGCTGTGACCTTTGTGAGGTACCTCTGTGTTTGATCAAATGTACTGTCACTGGATTTGTCTGAAATAATATTGAAGAAAGAGTCTAGCAAGAAGTGGATTTTATTTAACTCAAATATGTAGCAGACCTCTTCCTTTATTTAAGGATATTTAAAGATATTTAAGTTTTAAAATAATTAAAATATGCATTGTCACATGCACATGTAGAAATGAGGTAGAAAAGCAAATCAGAAGAGAGGTAGAGAGATAGTCCTGTTCTGTTTCTAACTGGATAACTTAAGCTGTGTTTATAGTAAAGATGAATCAACCTAATAATGAATGTAACTGATGAAATGTCCCCTATAAAGGCCATGGTGCCTGTATTAAATCAATATTGCCGGTGTGTTCCATATACACACTAAGGAGTAAAAATGAGGTGAAATCTCATATCTCAGCTGTCAAGAGAGTATCAGCAATGGAACTAAACCATCTAACCCATGGTCAAACCCAGGAGCAAGACCTTTGCTTCTGCTCACACTGAAATGGGGACTGTCAGAGCATTAGGAGCTCTCAGGAAAATTATGTTTCCAAAGATTAGGGAGACATGAAAGAGATTTAAGAATTGCAGCTTTGAGAATGTCTGGCTCATGATTTAAGCCAAATAACAGTTCTAGAAATATTTCTGTGCTCTAGCACAACCAATGATATTCAGGGCATTGCACTACGAAGTGCACAGAATGTGTCTATTACCTAAAGTTCTTAGTATTGAAATGTAATGAGAGCAAAATAACCTGTATCAATTAATGTAAAAGCAACAGATGTTATCTGCACAAAATTTTATTCAAGGAGATTTAATATCATAAAGAGTAACTTCATTTAGTGCCATAAAGAGCCAATTATTGACTCTGGTAATTGTAGGGGGCCTAAAGAAATTAGTGTGTGCATAGTGCCTTTTTTTTTTGGTTTGTGGCTGAGCCCCAAACAGCCCTCAGAACCCTGAGTGTACTTACTTAGGGTGACTTATCTCAGGCAGCAAACAAATGTTCATCTATAGCACTGCATGCCTGTGTGCAATCATATGAACAAAGATTCTTCAATTACTTCTCAAACAACAGTAAACTACTATAGAACATGAAATCACAGACAATGGATTGTTAATTGTCACATCCTTAACTTAATAACAATTTTGTGGAACTAGTAATGATTGTCTGCTCTTTTGTTCTCTTATCTTTAACTATATTATGACTTAAGAGGAGTTTTAATGAACTGAATGTGTGTGTTTGTGTTTTCTTTTGGCTTTGGTCTTGAAATGTTATACTACATATATAAATATGAACGAGAAACCTATAATATAGAAAGTAGGATCATAGAATATGCAGATGGGAAAGGATCTTCACAGGAAAAGTAATGCTACTTTATTTAAATTTGGAATAAGGAGTCTGGGATAACTTTCACATTACACTTTGGAGAGTTAACATAGATCCCAAAACATATTCTTTTCCTTGAATTGATGTGAACAAAGTAGCTTATTTAGATTTACATTCAATAAACTGAGTAGCTTTAAAATATTTTAACTAGAGCTTGATTTGCTATTAATATTAAAGATATTAAACTTCCCATTTGTAGAAGTAACTTAAGCACTCAAGGAAGAGTAGTTCCCATTTAAAAGAAGTCTGGTATGTTTTAAATATTTCACCATGTTTTTAGGAAATGTGGCAAAATATTTTGAAAGCAATGTGACTCAAAGTAATTAGGCATCCCATACCCAGCTTAGAGATTCCTCTGTTTCGCAGAGATATGAAGTAGCATGTGTGCCATGACCATTGTACTGTCTTCACTTCTATATTAAGGCCATCTCTTTGATATTGCTTTTAGAACTCCCAGCTAACTGGGTTTTAAAATTTATTTTTAGCCGTTGTTCTGTTTCTAGCTGTATATGTCTGGTGGCAATGAATGTCCTCCTCCTTTCTGCTCGTGCTCCAGCAAACACAATTTTTCTGTTCATGTCAGGAGACCTGTTGCAGTGCTTTAATTTGTGATTTGTGAAATACATCTTGTTAGGAACAGGAAAAGCTACCCCCAGAAGAGTACAGTTGGTGACAGTACAAGCAAGACAAAGGAATTGGCAGCAGAACAAGACACTGCTGGGAAAGCATCTGTGCTGTGCTTTTACAAGTAGTGTGGGGAGGGAAGCAAGAACAGTGTGAGAGGTAGAAGCTGTAGCTCCTGGCTTATACCTCATACAGGGTGAAAATAAAAAATTAAAACACTATTAATAGTTTCAATTAATTTACTCAGTTTTATTATTTTTCCTATTTTGACAGGGTTAGGAGGAACTGATTATTTCTGGGGGCTTCCAGAGATGTACTCAGGCTCGGGCACTCATTGAAGTCTTTAGACCAGCTGCTTAAAAGCCTTGCTTGTGTCCTGACCCACCCTGTGTTGCCTTATGTTGCTCTTCTGACCAGCCATACCTTTCTCTGAAGTGTATATATAACTCCCAGCAAGACATAGCTGAATGTTTGATCTATTCTGGTGCCTTCATTCCTTTTGATGCTTCCTGACAACATTAATGGAAGCTGCTTCCTCTAAATGGATGTGTTAGCTGAAAGAGGCAGGGCTGTTTGCTTTTTGTCTAAAACTTCTACCTGTGTGGTGGGTTACACTGGAAGAGGGCTTACGTAGCTTTGCAAGTTCTTGGCTTCTTGTGCTGTCAGTTTTACAAGTGAAAGGCAGGAATGGAAACCAGTATGGAAACCAGAAAATAGCCCTGTGCCTTTTGGCTGTCATACAGAGGCATCCCATGGAAAGCTTACTTTATAGCCTCCACCCACCTTCCTCAGCCTGGTACTTTGGCTTCTGCAAAAGATGCCCAAAAAACCCAACGCAACCACTCTCGCAGTTCCGATAAATTTAGGTGAAACCTAGCTGTAAATATTCTTTAGAGAAGAAAAATTGGTGAATCATAGTGATGATTTAAGTTTGTAGGCTTTTTTTGGCTTTATTCAACATGAAATTGGTGTATGGTCAGAGCTGGATCTAGAAGATTTCCCTCTTAGAAAAAAAGAGATAATAGCCCTTTAATTTAAAACTCCCAAATTTCTTCTGTTGTCTAAATTGACAATGGAGAAATCCAGATTTGCTGCATGTTCTTATAGCTAGCAATAACAAATTTAGAGCAAAATCAAAGGCCCAAGAATACATTATAAAGAATTTTTCATATTTGCTTAATGAGTGCATGGTTAAATTCAAAGTTACCTGTCATTTATGTATAAAATGCTAGACTGTTTTACTATATTTCTTCTCAGTAAGTTGTGCTGCAGATTTTGACATATTTTTAATGTTTCTAGAGGAATCATGCAATCAGTTTTACAGAAATAAATGTTGGACATCAAGCTCAAAAAGCATGAAATGCAATAGTATTAGCCTAGACAAGAATGCCTGGCATCAATTGCCGTTATCATTCTCTTAGCACAGCTCACAGTCACTCTTGCCTGGCTTACAGACCTAAGGGTATTTCTGTATTCAGCTGGAGAAGTTTCTTAGCAAATGCTGTTCAGGCTCAGAGAAACTGTTTGCAGAACAAGGATCTTACTGTATTTGCAATATCATCCTGGTAAATTTTGTTGCTATCAAAGAAAAAGCCAGTAGTTTCTTTGGAACTGTCATTGTCACTAAGCACTTGTGATGTTCAGGGAGCTCATGGTCTGATGCTGAGATAATGCAAACCCTCAGCTCCTCCACAAGGCTCCCAGCCTTGGTGCCAAGTAGGATGTAAATATCTCCAACTGTGACATTTTATGCTGAGGACTGCAGCTGAGCAGATATCAGTCTGTTTCTGCTGGAGGGGTTAAGATGATGTGTGTTTCTGATAGATATTTCAAGGTAATGTTGTTATACCTGTACATGGGCTGGTATTTGGAAACATTAAGTGTTGCTGTCTGACCTTGCCCTGTACATACTAAGATAAATAATACAATGCAAGATGTTATCATGATTTTAGAGGTTCTTCTTTAAATACCAAGTGCTGTTGGGTACCATCTTCCAAGCTATCAAACATCTACAAAAACAAACAGATTTTAATATGTGTATTTCTGGTCTTTTAAATTTCTGGTCAATTAAACAAACACATACTTCTAAATTATGTTTCAGCAGTGCTATGATTGTGTAACAATAGAGTGGTATGTGATAAACAAAGACAGTCATGGTAGCTGTGGTGTCCCTTACAGCTAATTTCCCAGCAAGATTTGTTTTCAGCTGGAAGGTTGGCATTCAACTTTCATCACAGTTGTCCTGTTGCTACAGGGATGTTTTGCACACGTTGTATGGAGAGCTGGCATGTAGGGAAGCCAGCTTCTACTTTGCCTTTCAGCAATTGTCTTTGTGGGGGAAACAGAGGCAGTTTTAATCCTTTTTATCTATTCATTGCAAAGTGACAGTGCGTGTTATATAGGTGAAAGGCAGAACAAAGTCTTAAGGTGTTCATTCAGCTTTCTTGCATATGGTTGGTTTGTTTTTGTTTTTTTTTTTTAATAACTCCAAAAAGACTACTGATTTTGGCAGCCTTTATCATTTAAAGTATTTTTAAAGCAGACTCTCCTGTTCCCTGGATTAAATCAAATAAATTTGTTTGAAAAGGTATGTGGCATGGAAATGATTCTGTGATCCTCTTGTGTATTGAAGCATATATGTACATGATCTGTATTTACTACAGAGGCAGGAATTATACACACATTTAGCTAATACTTGTCTCTGATATGAACTTTAATGATTAGTTTGTGGGTTTTTTTGGGTTTTTTTTACTTTACCTGTAAAGCTTGATTTCATATTTCTCACTTAAATGGTACAGGTAATTTCTGCCCTGTGATCTTTTCCATGGCCAGATGGGTTGATTTCCAAGCTGTTGGGCAATTTCATGCAGGAATGTGAAGTTCTAATCCTTGCTTTTGAGAATGGAGAAACTACTTCATGCACAGCTTTTTTTTCTGGGAAGACTAGTTTATGTAAGAATATCCTTTTCACTGGATAGATCTTAGTGGATAGAGCCATAGAGATTATGCAAATTGGTGTCCCTGGCTGACCAGCCAGCCATACATCTTAAGAAAAAGTCCCACTATAGTCCTCAGAAATGTACTTCACTTCAAACACAACATATCAAAGTGAGCCAGAAAGAAGCCCAAATATTTTTAGGGTTTGTTTTTACATGAAATATTGGAAAACTCTAAGTGTGTGCGTCTGGTTATTAAGTAAGTTGTTTGGAAACAGATTTATTATTCATTGAAGAAAATAGAAATATGTTTGGGTTTTCTGCTGTTACGCTATCCATACACAGAGCCTGATCCTCCTTTTCACCACAGCTAATCTGCTCTGTGTTGAGACTTCCACAGTTTGCACATGGAGGCCCTTCAGACTCTGCTGAGAAATTAGTAGGAAAACTTCAGGAAATATCCTTTGATTACTGGGTGCTTGTTCCATTAACAGTAGAAACAAAGGAAAAAATTCCTCAATTAATTGTTTAGGATACTGCTAATGACTCTGAACTAAGACACTGTGCTTTCTGAATTCTTTTGTGGAAAGTCAATTTTGGCAGTTTTTTACTAAAGAAAGAGTATTAACTCTGTTAAATTACATTTTTAGGTTATAGACCTATGCTGTGTTAAAAATGTGTCCCATGGAAAAAGTATTATGTTACATCTCTGGACTTGTTTGTTTACTTTGATGCTACAGCTAAAAACAGTTTGCTCCTTTTTGAAGTATAGGCTTATGTAAAGGTAAAAAGCAAAACTCTGAGTTGCCTGGAAGCCCTACTAGTTTAGGGGTTTTGTGGAATTTTGGTGGTTTTCTGTTTGTGGGTTGTTGGGGGGGTTTGTTTTCATTATCCCCCTCCCAGTCATATGGACAAGAACAAAACTCAAGTTCAGTGATACTGCCATCATGGAAAATAGATTAGGATTTCAGAATGAAACGTGACATAAAGCAAAAGGGGAAAAATTTCTTTTTACCAGATTCCCTTTCTGAAATAAATATTTGTTTGAAAACCAGTTCTTGTCAGAGAAGTAGCTGCGCTGTGTAGGTACAGATATAGTCTGCAAAAATAACAACTAAAGTAAGATTTCATAGAATATGACACGGCTGGGACCAGCAGAGAAGTATTTTGTTTCTGGTTTCAGGATGTGTGTACGTATGTGTTTGAGAGACAAACACAAATGGGTTTAAAAGTATGCATTTATATTTCTCTTTGGTTATAATTGAAAAGCAGGATAACACTAGCCTAGGATCTTATATACTTCATTAAACTACTGTTAAGGTTCTTTTTGCAAATCATGACCTTTATTAATTTCTATTTGTATAGCTGCAAACAACTAAAATACGCAAAAAGTATTTTTTCTGTTCGTGTACTCCTTTTGATTCAACACAACATACAGGCATGGTTACATAGCTAAAAAACCCCAAAACAGAACAAAAAACCCCATTTACTTTTTACAATACTAGTACAATTTTGTCTGGTGCAAGATGAATTTCACAATTTGCCAGCATGTTAAAACATGGAAATACCCAAATTGCAGATTTTGTATTTGTATTATATAATACATCACATTCCCTACAATAGACATGAGAAAGGAAAACTTTTATAATTTTAGAATACTATGGTGTAAATAACTCTTCTCTAAAGGGTCAAGTCCGGAAAAAGAGGAAGAAAGCTGCATTCCTGTTTCTTTGATGGAAGTGTGGAAAATGATGTAGCACCGACTCTACAAATTTATAGAAGAGCAAAAGCAGAAAGACATTTTAGTATAATTTCTGAAAACTTGAGAAAGGCCAAATGGGATTTTCAACTACTTTTTGTTGAGTCAAAGGTCCTAAGCCATCCCAATTGACATAGAGAGAGAAATGTGGACTTGTCACTTGTTGGTAATAAATAAAGAAAAAATTGGGAGAAGAATCTTTACTTGCATGTGTGTGTGGGTGAAGTGAATCCTGCTGTTCATCTTCTCAACAGGCCATAGGATACCACTAGCATGCTTCTCATCAGACAGT
This sequence comes from Picathartes gymnocephalus, assembly GCA_013390045.1. Lineage (NCBI taxonomy): Eukaryota > Metazoa > Chordata > Aves > Passeriformes > Picathartidae > Picathartes > Picathartes gymnocephalus. Next base: position 33,670 of record WEKY01048928.1, read on the forward strand.
GGATTTTGTAGGTGAAAATAGGTTTTTTTCTTCTCTCTCAAAAGTGTGATTGAGCAAAAACTGAAACACACAAAAAAATCTTATTTTGGTTTGGTAATGAGAACGAAGAAGAAAAGGAGAGAGGCAAGCCAGAACTAAAGTTAGAGTCAGCATTTTAAATTAAATTATTCTCTCTCTGCTTCACTCCCCCAGTGTTCTGGCAGCACAGCTGACAATAAGCATTTTCTAGTTAGTTTATCAAAACTCATAATATCTGAACCAGCACTGTTGGTGCTGGAATGCATCTGTGCAGTGAGGATTAAGCAAAACAACACACTTTTGCCCCTGCAGCCAGCTCCAGCATGGATCAGTTCAGGTTGTGCTCCTGAAGATCTCCAGCACAGGGGCCCTGCTGTTCTGAAATGGGAGGTACAAAGAGAAAAGTTGCTCAAGGCCTCCCTGAGCTATCCCAAAGCCAGGTGCTTTGGATTTCCTCACCAATGAGTGGCAGTGGATAGCTTGGGGCTTTGGAGTGATATATGAGGCTGGCAGTGCTTGTTCTGCAATTTAGGCTGCAACAACCCTGTATGGGGTTGCCTGAGTTAGATAAAGCATATTCTGTGTCAGTTGTACCTCTGTTGCTCTGTGTGCTTCGTTTGTTGTTCAAAATAATTGCACAGTGCATTGTACTTTAAATATGGACCTAAAGTCAGAGCTGTGAAATGCATTAGTTCCTTGGGAAAAGCACTAGATCTTGTCTCAAAATATTTGTTTTCTTTATATATAAGTGATAAAATGATACAAAAAAGCACGTGTGTTAATTTGAAAGCTATGTGTAATAGCTGAAGAAAGGAAGCCCAGAGGGTTTCTCCATGTAGTAACCTTTTATGAAAGTCAACAGCAGACTTATTTGGAAAATAAGTGAATAGGAAAGTTAGGGTTTGACCAAAGCAATGTTATTAATAATGTTATGATTGGTAATCTTATTAATCCTAGAAATCTTCTATTAATGGAGTATTTAAGTGAATGTCCAATTACTAGTTTTGAATTTCTGTTGTGCATTTCCCATGCTTGGGAATCATTTTCCACATGTGGGGTTGCTACCTGCAGTCATTTGTCTTAAAATGAACTGATTAGGTAACTGGAGTTCGTGCAAGAGACACAGTCTCCAAAGAGCACTGGTGTGTTTTGTTTTCTCCCTTATTCATTCTGGTGAAGCAGAGGGAGTTTGTGCTCTGTCAAAGAAATATATCTTTTTTTTCATAAGTGTTATATGGGCACAAGAAGGACTTGAGAATTGTCCTAATTACTCATAATTTGTGTCTTAGAAGAATTCAATATCCTACTGCAAACATCAGCACTTGGGAAAAATAGCAAGCCTTGGCTTCCCTTCTCTTCTCCACCCCCTCCCCACCCCCCTTTTTTTTTTTCCTTTATCTATTTCAAACATTCATCCTTCATCTCTTCCATTAAAGCTGTTTAGGAAATGCCCTGTATTTTTTCCTGATAGAAAAATCATCAGAGTGTGCTCATGTTAAATGAAGATTAGAATTTTGCAGCTGCCTGAACATAAGAGCAAATTCACTATTCATATTAATTAGCTATAATTTTCCCAAACTAATTTCACAGAAATTGATCCTGAACCTACACAATAATGTGCAGCTCTCCATGGAGTTGTACTGATAAATATTTTAAAAGGAAAATCTTAAAAGGTGTCACACATCAACATTAACACCTTTCTTGCATGCATGATAGAAAAAGCACTATCTTCCAAGTAATGCCTATGAGTTAGGTTGAAAAGATTCATTGCATAGATTTTAGGAGAAAAAGAATTCTAAGCTTTGAATTCTCCACTATTCTTTTAATTCTGCTCCAGCTGAAGTCAGTGAATCTAAGTGAGCTGCCAGTGCAATTAAGGGGAGTTGAATTAAGCCTGTCTGCTGCCAGCTCTAGCTAGGAAAGGTAAATGTGGATAAGCAGAGTAAGAACTCAAAGGCCTCTTTTTGACAGTCTTTTCAGATTCTGTGATCTGCTATTTCAGTAGTGGAAGAGAGAGATCACTTCTAAAAGGTGGCAGAGTATATCTTAGCAAATGGGCAAAACCCTGTAATTGTACACACCATCAAAGCCAGCAGATAATGGAGCTGAAGTACCCTGTACCTGCTGATGTGGACAGTGAGAAATGGAGAATTTCAGAGTAAGAGCAAGGCTAGCAGGGTGTGTAAAGACTGTTATTTTTGTCCTGGCTGATGTATTTGCCAGAGGGAAAGCTGCTGGCTCTCTGTGCTTTGTGTTGGAATGTGTCTGTTTACCTGTTGCAATGAGGGGACACATTCAGTCTGACCTTGGATGATAAGGTTAATGTGCCATTATACCCATTTTATCAATGCCCTTCTTTCTTGAGGCTTGTCAGGAGACTTGATTGCTTCTTGCTCTTTTTCCTTGCTATTTAATGCTCTCGTTAATATTGGCTGCCAAACTAAGAACCAATGTCCAATTGGGCTGTGCTGGTGAAGAACATGGCTGTTCTGTACTTTCACTTCCAACACCTTTTTGTTGCCTGTTTCTTTATCTCAGATTACTGAAAGTTATCAGAAAAATGTTTACAATTCTTGCTTTCAATGTCACTGATGGATTCCTTTAGCTTTAGAGAGAAATATATTTTTAAAAAACCCTAACTCAACAAACAAACAATGCAGATTTTATTGCTAGTTTCTCTTTATTGTAACTTTAAAGAACACTCAAAGCAACAGCAACAAATGACTAGGAATTACAATTATCTTGCATTTTTTTTGCATTGTAGTCTCCATATCTCTGGGAGTGATAGAGCTTCAGAAAAATGGAATGTTAGCTCATCAGTGTATTCTTATTTATTTTTGTCAATCACAAAAGAATGGGCATTTTAGGTAGACAAAAAAATACATGCCATCAATTCCCTTGCTTTTTTTATTTTACCCATATTATTGTCTTGCCTTTCCGCTACCACTAGGTCAATTACAGGAGCTGAAATGGAATTTTCTTGACTGTTAATCTTCTCTCCACTAGAAAGGATATCCTTTATTTTAAACAGAAGGCTTGTACTCCCACATGACTTTGGCAGAATCCTTGTGCGTAGCTTTTTTTTTTTTTTTTAAGCCATTAGCTTTGTCATATTCTGACTCATAAATCACCCAGGGGGTAAGGGAGAAAGAAACAGCTTATAAGGTGTCCTTACATAGTGCACCATGAATCTGGCTTTCTGATACTGAAAATACATACATGTAATTCCTGGGAACTTTTCTGTTCCTTAGTAGGCTTCGGTCATCTCCAGTTATAAAGACATGCTTTCTGTGCTTTAGACCTGGTATGTTCTGGTGGCCTGAACCATGTTCCTCCACTGATGCTCCTTGTTATGGCTAAGGGAATGAGCAGTGCTGTCATCCCAGTTAGTTGGGAAAGCAGCTTAGGTCTGGTATTCAGCTTCTGACACCTGATCAGATAAATCAGTTCAGAACAACTGAGATGCTGCCTGCTGGGCCAGGGCTGCAGAGGCTGCTTCTATTTTAAGAAGACACACGGTACATTTAGCATACTGATGGCAGCACTGCAACTGGAAGCAAGTCAAGTGATCTATTCTAGGAAAAGGAGTTTCAGGTACTGAAAACAACACCTACCTTCTATTTAGCCTTTATTGTGTATAAAATGATAGTGAAAACTTACACTGAAGTTAAGGCAGGTCACAAGGATCCATGGGGTGTGTGGAGGTGTGGGTGTGCTGAACACTAATCCCTTAATGGTATTAATTAGACCTAAGCAGGTGTGATGTTCAGGCTGTGTTGGCATCAAATACCACACCTGCTGTAAGAGACTACAAAGTGGTGTTAATTGGTACCATTTTTTTCTGACTCTGCTTCTCTGCAATGTTAGCAGAGTTTTTTAGGCATATACATTAATCCTTTTAGCTAACACAGTTTTTGCTGTTTGGGGAAAATACTATAAAGAACATGTATGGGTGGATTTTCTTGGATTTTGCTTTAACTTCTTTTTTTCCTGATGGAGTACAAGAATGTTGTGGGTCTTACAGCATCCTGCCTGATGTCCCTAACAAACAGACTGAGACTGCTAATGAACATGGATAGAACCAATTGATTATTCTACTGTTAATTAGGCCTCCACTTCCTCATATGATTACTGCAGAGTTAAATCAGGTAATTCAGCTGCCCAAACCTCTTATTTGCAGGAGATTTGCAGGATTTGGGAAGACCTAGGTTTAATTAGCTAAATGACAACACCTCTAGTTGCAGATAGCCCTGGCAGAAGAAGGTAATCACTGTATAAAAATAATGAGCATGCACAGTAAATCTCCCTCTAACCAATATTCAGAGTAGCCCGAGGTGAAGGGGAGGATATGGTTTGCAACTTGGATCTACTTTTTTATTTCTTGGAAAAAACCAAACATCCAAACTGCAACCAATTACAGTAGAATAGGAGAATGGCAGATAAAACCCACCAGTGTTGCAGGGAATAATTATGGCTGGTTTACCTTCATAGAAGCATAGCTACAGAAAAGGTATTTTTTCTGATGTTCTCTCTGAAGGCTAAACGGTTCCATGTGAAGGATGAACTTGCACAATTTTTAGAAATCTTTCTGTCCTGAGGTGCTTTGAAGGAGAGGCCATTATAAATTTTTTGTCTGCTTTGGAAGCAAAAATTATTAGTACATCTGTATGTAGGAAACCATTGTTGCATTCATCTCTTGGCACATGCACCCAGAGTGTGTAGTACTTGTCTGTTTGAAGAGCTCTGCTGTTAAAATTATGTTAAAGACTAGCTCCAGGTAGAATCAGAACTATTTTTGAGTATAGTAGCTGGAAAGAAGTACTTATGCAATTTAAGCAGCTTTGTGTTTGCTGGTGTGCTGCTAGTCTGCTGATCTGTGGACAGGGAAGGGGTGACAGTATCAAAGAGCCTTTGCCTTAAATCTAACAGGAGGATGCAAGAAGAGCAGATATGGTATATGGTACAAACCTCACTGCTTCTAGACCCTAATCTAATTCATACAATTAGGAAGACAGAGGCATAGGAGAAATGGCTCATGTAAGGAAGCACAGAAGATAGGAGGGAAAGAAATAGGATAAATTCTTTGCAGGACCCAGACCTTGGATGTAGCAGTAGTTGTTTCATTCATTCAAAAGAAGAACAAAAATTATGGCAGTAGAGAGGTCAGCCTTGGGAAGGGAAAGGAAGAAGGTGAGAGATGTTTTCTACCCCTGCTGCTCTCTCCTATATCCCAGAAGGATTATTTGCTCCCTGGAACACCTCTGATCTTCCCAAGCCTCCCTCTGCTTCCCACAAGATCTTGTTCTGCAGAGCATTCTTGAGGCAGGAGAAACCAGTTCTGCTGCCAAGTAAAGAACTTCTGGGTGGGCTCAAAGCAACCCAGTGCTGTTGTCCCTCTTCATCCCAGCTCATGACCAGAGACAACTATTTGTTGTCCAGTCTTGCTGCTTCTAGCAAAATACTGCCTGTCCTCATGTCTCTCGAGAGTAAGAAACGTTGTTCAATATAGTTCTCATGGTAAAAGCAGAATTTTATGCCATATATTATGTATGTAAATTTGAACTCCTGCAAAATGTAATAATCAAATCATAATTCAGCAAATAATTTGAAAATTCAAGGAGCATTTTAATTCTCTGCTTACTGAATCTCTTAAAAAGGTGTTGCAGATGCCCTTAAAGCTCCATGTACTACATGTCAGTCAAGGCAGAGCAGAAGGGAAACTCAGGCCTAAATAAAGTCATCACTGTTTAGGTTTTATGCAACATTGTAGGTCTGCTTTAATGTTAAACCGTATGCTTACAAACCACTTCTCAAACACTCAAGTAATTGTGTGTATCTTTTCAGGTTAATGGTTTAGGCAAACTAAGATTTTTTATGTGCTTAAAATGGAATGTCAGCAAATAAAAGTAGAACAAAAATGGTTGTGAACTATTCCAGTAGTGAACAACTTGTACAAATCATCTTTCATCATTTACTAGGCAGAACCTGAGGTAAAAATACAAAGCTAAGGTCTTGCTACTAAGAATTTTTATATACACATATGCTTCAACTGTGATTATTGTCCTGTTTAAGTGAATAAAATCTCTTTGTCCCTAGAGTGAATTAATAAGGCTGCTGTCATATTAGAGTGTTTCTGTACAGTAATTTTTGTGAAATGTCTTGACAGTATGATGAGTTTTATTGAAAGTGAAGTGAATCTACTAAAATAATATTGTAAATGTAACTAGTTCAGGCTAATGATGAATTAGTAAAGTTTATGAATTGATAGCCTTTAGTTTGGTTATATCACATTATAATAAATATATAACTTTTAATTAATTTCACTTCAAGTATTAATATAGATAAAAATAGATAGAAATCCAGAAAATAATCAACAGGAAGATGTTGCAACCAGCACTAATCTCACAAGTTTAGGCAATTTATTTGAAGGATTGTTATAGTCTGAGGCACTGCAGGATGGTATTGTTCTTGCCTCAGTGCTTTCAAAGATTAACGAAGGAAATGCCACTGCTTTAGAATTCTTGCTGTTTTCCTCTTCATATGATGGTACTTCCTTATGAACATGTAATAGAAGATAGTTCTGAATCACAGACCTGAACTTCAAAAATCTTCGTCTGGCTCAAAATTTAGTTCTACTTCTGCTGCACAAAAGAACAGTGAAAGTTATAGTGGCTTTCAGCTTTGTCATAGAGGTGAAAAATCTGAATTTAATGGAGGAGATTTCTTTTTAATGTGCCTGGAATAATTTTTATTCATTTAGGAAGATTTTTCTTATTTAATTTAAGGTTTTTAAGGTAAAGAAAAAAAAAAAAGGTATGGTGAGTTCAGCTAGGTGAACACATAATATCACATTACTTTTCTCATCAGAGTATGTCTCATTTTTGAAACCGTTGTCCTTGTTTAATTGTTTTTAAATTAATCCTTTTGTAGGGATTTATGCAGTCTTTACTGAATCAAGGCAAGGGGCTGGACAGGATGCATCCCATGCTGCTTTACCAGGCTGCCATGGTGCCCTTGTGGCTGTCTTGGTATTTTGGTCTTATCCCTACCAACTCACACCTGATGCTGTGCCATTTCAGCATGGCATCTTATGTGCTCTGTCATCTTTTACTACTTTTACATCTTTAAAATTTAGAAGTTTTTAGGATGTCCCACAGGATTTCATTGCTGCTTGTTATTATGAGGTAATCCTGCAGCACATTCCAGCTTTCATGTGGCACACATCCTGGGGTCCTTTCTGAGAGTACCCTCTGGGACCCCAGGGTGTACCTCTGTAGGTCTTTCAAATAAATATCCACCTTTATTCCCTTACTCCTGTCTAATCTCTGTTTCTAGGCAGCCACTTCAGGCATCAGTACAAAATCTCTGTACTCAAATAGTGGTACAAATGAATCCCAAACTCCTTATTCTACTGTTTTTTCAAACTTAAAGGAGCTTCCTGCCATGGGCATCCATCTTATTTGAGCTACTTTGGAGTAGAATTTTAAACACAAACAAACACACATACAAATTTTAATAAAGTATGTCACAGAAATATATCAGTTGCAAAGATAATGGAGATCATATAATGATCCTATATAAATTTTTCTTTATTCTTATGTTTACTGATTTTTGTGTAGGAACAACAGAATGTTAGATTGCTGTATCTCCTTTTAATTGTACACTCAAGAGTGTGTTATAATTACAGTAAATGTGCAAGAGCCTTTCACTCATAAGTACTCGTGTTTATGTGAGCAAAATGACAGTTAAACCATATTTATTATTTAATTTCTAACCTATGAACAAGTGTAATGCCATTTGGAGATTAGCAGTGTTTTCTCACCTTAGTAAGCAAATAGTTGTTTAGTGTATGAAGGGAATACTTGACAAGGAGGAAAATATTTCCTGGTGCTCTTGATTGTCTTTCCAACATTTGAGGATAACATAGATCAGGAATTTGGAACAAAACGTTTTTCACATTGCATTACCCTGTAGGTTAGCACTGATGAAATGCTGTTCAGTATTCTATATCACAAGAGTAAAAGCATATCTTGTGCATTATTTTCTTTAAAAGCTGCATCAAATGTCCACAAATTACTTACCACATTTTGAAATGTGTTTAAAACTTCTGTTCTTTGATGATTGCTCCATTATGAGGTCAAACAACTTCAGCTTTGCTGAGCAGCTGTCTCCTTGGTAAACAGTGAATCTCCTAAGTAACACATTCTCTACTGATAAGTAGCTGCTTACAGGAGTTGTAGCGTTTTTGCAGAGGAAACCTTAGGAATGCTGGAGGTTGGAACACTAATGATGTCTGAGAGGATACGGCACTGTATAGACTTGACACTTGACTTTACAAGCTGTGGATTTAAAAAAAACCCAGCATCAGAACAGGTTGAAATTTGAGAAGGAACCAAAATTTTATGAGTTTCAAAATTAAAATCTGTATATGAAATGGTTTTACATGTGGTACACCACAGATCAAACTTTTACCATTTTTGTTCTGTAGTTGAACAAATTTGGTCTCTGTTTGGGGACCAGAGTTCTCACTAAGGCTTATGCAACTCTTCACTTCTCCTCTCATCCTGCTCAAATACTGGTCAGATTAAGTTTTTTCCGTCTCTCATTCAAAAAACAAGTGTAAAGAATGAGTTACAACCTTATCATGCCCTAGTGGAGGAATGAAGAATGAAAGTGCATGTCATAAGCAAACCAAAGCTTCTCCACATATTTTACAAGCCCTAATGCAGTATTTACAAGCAGAGTTTCAAGGACATTTCCAGGAACAGCTATTTGGATAGAGTCACAATAAGAATTCACAGTTGTTGACAGTGCTCATATAAGGCCATAATTCTTGTATCTTTTCTTAAACATTCTTTCCATCCAGTGGCAGGATTTGGATTATACTGGCATTTAAGCAGTAGAATTGAAGAATGGGAGAAAAATAACTATGCTATTTAATTATACAAATATTGAAAACCAGAAAAAGTTTGAGATGGATCTTTGCTTCTAATAAAAATAGTAAAATCAAATAAATGTGCTGCATTAACAGCAAGAAGGAGGAGCAAAATAAGAAACCTAAAGTCAAAATAATTTGATAGTGCAGGTTATCTTATATTTTCCCTTGCTGAGGGAGTTATTAGTTCTTGCAAATGTTCAGCCCAATGAGCAGTATGCATCTCAGCCTGTTTTTCGAGCTGCAATCTGTACTGATTTAAAAAGTGAGAAGCAAAAAACCCAAACGGACTGGGGAGCAGCTGCTGTCATAAGGGGAAAAATGGAGGAAGTCAGAAGAGAGCAAATGAATAATGAAGTGGAAAACAATCATGCACATGTATTAAAATGTTTTAGTCATGGCCTTCTCAGGAGCCTGGGTGTTTTCAGAGCAGAAAGAAAATGATGGATTAGATGACAAATCCTACCTAGGTCTAGGAGTGAGCATCCATGTGAACAGAGCTGTTGTCCCTGACTGGGGAAATTTCAGCTCTGTCATGATTGTACAAAGAGGCAATATTGCTGACCTAGAATGAATTATTTTCCCCTTTTTTCTTTTGGCCAGTGGGCCGACAAGACAGTTATTTCTACAGCTCTAATTACAATCCACAGAATGTACATTTCTCAGAAACTAAAGTTATTGCCTCAGCCTCCAATTCCCTTTTGGGCAAAACCTTTCAAAGCAAAACTGCCAGTTGTTTGTTCTCTCAAGGCTTTTATGTTGTTCAGCAAAGTATGAAATGACTGCAAAGTAGTAATGAATAAGTGATCCTTTTGGCTTTTACTCAATCTATTGACATCAAGAAATTTTGGTTCCTGTGTAATTGCTGTACATAATTAAAAATATGAGGGTTTACTGCTTTGTTCAGTTTCTCTGCTTTAGAGCTAGTTTCCTTGATGTGTCTGTACTATGGACTGGATGCTTTGGTTGGTGGGGCTGGGATGCTGCTGGGATATCTTGTGTTCTGAAGTAGACAGTAAATCTAATTCTCTAATGTCGATGTTGCAAGATCAGCCAGTCCTTGGTGCGAGTCAGCCCAAACTTAGTTTTCCTTGCTGTCAGTAAAGCTGTCAGCAGAGCAAAGGGGCATTTTGTGTTCGTTTCCTGGGCTGAGCACTGAGGAGGAGGCAGGAATCGAGACCAGTGGGGTGACTTTGCTCTCCACAGGCATTTGTGGCTGAGCAAGTCCTTGTGGGGCAGGAGAGGCAGCTGTGGCAGGTAGAGCATTTCAGCACACTACAGCTGTTTCCTTTAAGAACTCCATGCTTCCTGTTTTAATTATTCTAGAACACTGTCAGAAATAATTAGTATTAAAAGGTCAGTAGCAGTTTCCACTTAATTAGTTCTGTAAACATTTTTTTAGAGAGAGTCCCACAGGGTTGTTTTTCCACGCACAAATAGGAATGCGAAGTGGCTCCAGTGTAGAGTGAAGCTCCCTACAGACCTTGCAGGGAACTGGAAGCAGGGCATGGCTGGCAGTGCCCACGGCTACCCTGAACCCCGGGCTCTGCCCCTGGGCAGCGCTCCAGCCTCACCCTGCTCAACCAGAGCTCCCCAGTCACTGCACACCTGCTGGGGGCTTCAGCACGGAGCTGAGACCAGGACAAGGGACTTGTGAGCCCCCCCTGTGCTTCCTGGGAGTCCCAGGTCAGTCACAACCCCTCTCTGTGCCCCAGGCAGCACACTCAAAACTCGTCGTGTGTGGAAGGGCAGGGCTCAGGCTCAGTTACTGTTGGTATTTAACTAAACCAAACACCAGCACGTTTAAACCATATTGAGGGAAGGGTGGGAATTCATTCTGTCCACAACACAGCTGACTTTATGTGTAACAATGAGCTAACACTGGATTAATATTTTCTACAGGATTTATCACATATACTCCTTAAGAAAAATATTTTTAAAAACATGGATATTTCACTGCATCATTTCTGTACCTGCAGCCTTCTTCCTGCCGTGTTTTTGTGATATTTCTGCTTAATCAAACAGCATTGGATTAGAGAACATTTCTATTAATATTTTTTTACTTTTCTTCTGCCATGTATTTGAGATCTTGTGATATATCTAGCTACATGGCAATCATTAATTTAAAGGACTCTAAATCTTCTGTCCTTTTCCTATACTTTGATACAGGGAAGTATTACAATAACCTTTCTATATTTGTGAATATGCTGACCACAACATCAAAATCAGAGTTGGTTCTTCTTTAAAAAAGGCCCTTAATTGCATTGTAGATTGTAATAAACTTTGTGCTGAATACTGAGAAGTAAACTTGGTGTTCTCAGTTATTTCAAGTTGGCCTAGCTAGGAGGGGCTGACTTTAAAATGGAACGAAGAAATTCAGCAAAATGAATACAGAATTATCAAGAAAATTATTATTATTATTATTATTATTATTATTATAATATGTGCACAGGTAAATGCTGACATAATTTCTTTTCTGTAAAACTTCTATAAATACTCTTTGGCTGTTGTAGTTGTTTCCTGCTAAATAGTGTTTTGATTTACTTTACTGAGTAATGTATTGGGCCTGTCGTTTAGTTAAAGCATTCCTGCTGATCTAATGTGTTTGCATTTATCCAGGCTTTCAATTTGGCTACCTCAGACAATCTCATGGGCATTAATAAATTAACCTCCATAACCCTGAAACTAGTAAGAGGGGATTAGTGCTCCTGTTTTATAACTGTAGGCTGAAATTAGAGTAAAGGGAAAAATGTGTGTTGCAGTTCAAAATCAAACATTGTGTTTTTTGGAAGGTGTTTGGAGACTTTGAAATTGATGAACATATTTATATACACATACACAAATATATATATATACACACAGACACACACACACACACACACAAAAAAATATAGTTGCACATATATATACATACCATAGAGTGCTGAATTGTAGTTGCTTAGTAATGGCCAAGGATTGAGATGGTGACAGTGTCAGGGATAGAGTTTAGAATCCTGTCTCTCAGGTGAGCACTTGAAACAGCAGAGTGCTGTTTTTCATTGGTTTGGGGTGTTACTCTGACTAGTACCTTGGGGGTGGGGGGGTCACTGTTTGAAACTGAGAAATCTTATTTATCCCTTTGAGTAAAATCCACTAGGGAGGGTAGTTGAAGGGGCTTATAGACAGTTCTTTTAATGCTGATTTTTTTCTATGCGTGTGGGGAAAAAAGGCAACTAAAACTTTGAATGAGTATAAAAATGGTTTGGATCCCTAAGTGGAATGGATACATTTTACCTTAATCTCTGTGGTACTGTGTCTATCAATGCTATCAATACCCCTCTGTACAGCCTGGCATTTTTGTATAATTTTGGTGCAAGTTTGTCTTGCATATAATTTGGGTGAGGCATATTGAAACCAGAAACCTATGGATAAGTAAATGGGCTGTTTTTTCTGATAACAGATGCTGACTTGCACCAAGTTATTAGCACTGACATGCCTTTTACAGTGTGGAAATCTTCAACTCTATTTAAACATGTGGCTACTGAAGTGCAACTCCCTTATCTGAGTAGTGCAGATTTAGCAAGAAAAACAGTGGTATGCTTCTTGGTCAAGCAGGCCTTTTCCTTTTTTCTTTACCTTTAGAAGGATCTTCCTTTTTGAAATTTAGGAGGTTAATTTTGTTAACATTGATAACCAGAGAAGGTTTTCTCCATCGTGCAGACACGGGATGGATTGCCATATGTTCATGGAGCAGCTCACTGCAATCCATGGTTCTGCACCCATTGCAAAACCTAGGATTCTGACCTAGAAAGATAGCAGGGATCCTGATATCTTAAATACTGTGGTTCAGCTGAATACAAGTAAATATTGTGATTTTGCTGCTCCTGTCTGACATGCTCTCTTCACAGCCCTCCTGTATGTCCCTCAGGAACTGCCAGCTCACCCCATGTGTCCCATGAATGGCCAGACAGTAATGTTCAGCAAGTTGGTGCCTGTATTCCTGCCTGATCTTGCCTGAATTTCCTGCCTGTCTTTAGTATACGCTGTATTCTTCAAGCCAAACCATGGAGTTTGTTTATTGTTGAGGACATAGTGTGCAGTACCATAGCAGGTTTTCACCCGCAGAGTGGTTGGGCACTGGAACAGGCTCCCAGGGTAGAGCTCAGAGCACGGCCTGACAGTTCAGGAGGTGTTTGGACAATGCTCTCAGGCACGGGTGTGACTCTTAGGGTGTCCTGTGCAGGGCCAGGCGTTGGACTGGATGATCCTGGTGGGTCCCTTCCAGCTCAGCATATTCTATGATTGTATGACCTGATTTACAATCTGTGTACTGGTGCTCATCTCCTCTGTGCCATGGTAGTTAGATTAGTGGGGGAGCTTGGCTCAGAGCCCTTACAGAAAGCAAAGGGAGCACAGAGGACTAAATGTCATTTCTGCTGCCAGCCCTAAATAGCTTAGCTTGATATAGAGAAGGATTTCAGATCTGAGGGTCATGGAATCTGCTCTAAATGCAGTGGAGCTCATCTTTTGCAATCACTGTGGCAGTAACAGCTCCTTCTGTGTGCTCTGTTCCATCCGAAAAGTTCTAGCAAAGCGAGCAGGCTTGCATGCCTTACTCCTCACCCGCTCTTTCTCCTGTTGGCTGCACCACGCATGCACCCATATGTGCAGAGCTCCTGTGTACATTGAAAATGTCAGCCACACAGACCCCCCGAATATCCCATCTATTTTAACAGCAGAACTACACTGCCTGCAACCTGGCACACGTCAGAAGAGTTCAGGACTATCACAGAAGACTATTTCCTCAGTAATAAACAGATACTATGGATCATGCAGGCAGAAAAAGCTCAGCAACAGAAGCTTTTAAAACTTCCCTTACAGTCACATAAAAGAAAAATGCAGAACCATTTACATTAAAAAGGAGAAAAAAACAATGAACACTTAAATACATACCTGCTATATACTGCACTACTCTTATAATTTAAATGGTTAAAAAGTGTCTGAACTGCTTAGATGGTTTAGCAGCCTTTAGATACCTCTCCATTTTTGCATGTCAGGCCCTTAGTCACCCTGCTCATTGTCCATTCTGTTTCTAGTTTCTTAGAAACAGATATAACAGTGTGCCTACAGAGAAGCTGTAAGGAAAAATACATCAAAATGTGCCGTTATTCTTTAGTTACTTCAGAAGCATTTTCACTGTATGAGTATTTTTTGGAGCCTAACAATTATTATTTGTACTGTGGTGTTCTTTGTTGGCTTTATTGAAAGCTAAGAGTTCCTAATCATATGCCTTAAACAGAGACTGCTACAACTTTTTCGACACAAACAGCACATCATCCCATTCTATTGCAAAAAGTTGTTACTGTTTGTGTTTATTTTTATGCTGACAAAGGACGTGTACTGTACTTTGAAGGCATTCTCGTTTTCAGTTTTCTCATGGTAGGATGCACTTCTATATAAAAAGAATGGCATTTATACTGTTATCCTCCCTTGCTTATGTATGATGGATGATAAAGCTCTGCAAATGCAGTGTTGTTTGTTTGGTTTTGATATGAAACTGCAATTCGCTTGCAAAAATTTCTTCTGTTTTTGTGTTTTTAATTACATCTGTGATGACAAAAGAGAATCCTATCAAATGTCTCCCAACCTGCTTTGTAGAACAAAAGTTAACGGAAAACTGTTTATATACTTGAAAAATAAGAAATAAAATATACTTGAAAGGTGATAAATTCTTGGATTGCCTAAACAGAAATTCCTGAGCTTTTGGCATTTGACTCTTCCAAATAACAAACAGTTGTAATTCCTTCTTCAAAAATATTTTTCAATGGTTTCCAGGAGTGACTCTGTTCAAAGAAATAACATGTAAACTTTATTGTAGGTGTTTGGTATTAAGAAAAACCAAACAAGGAAGGAAACAAATAAAATTCCCATCACTCAAATCCCCAAGTTCATTTTCACTTTTCTCAAACAAGATGGGTGACTGGTAGTTTTCTGTCTGTTTGACCTGGCACTTGCTGATAACCATGAAGAGGAAATAATTTTTTGTATCAGTGGAACATTCAATCCTCCAGAAGATATCACCAAGTGAGTGAGAAACAATTACGGACAAAGTTCATAACATTATAAATTATGCAATAATTCTGCAAAGCACAGTGACATGTGGATGTCACTAAAGAAATGAAAGATTTACTTAGGTACGCAAAAACCTGGTTATTTCAGAAACTCACCTCAGACTCTAATTACAATGTTCTTCACATCAGACTTACCTGGAAAGTAGTGCTCGGGACCACAGATTTTCTTTCTGAAAAAAATGGAAATAATTATATCTAGTCTGTGTAAAGCACTAAATAAATGTAAAATCATAAGGAGTTAGAACAATTTTAACATAAGGTAATTTTGAAAAAAATTTAGCTTCAAACTTTCCTATTTGTCTGGATGTATTGGCTTAGGTCAAATGTACAGCAGAACTGTTGAGAACATAATCAAATACACTTGTACACAGTATTAAGGAAACTGCATTTGTTTAATTATTGCAGCTATCAGCATTACGAGTTACAGTCTGATATTGCCAGGTTCTGCAGAATGCTCTATGTTGCCTCTTTTGGTAGCTGTTCACTTCTGTAGTTCCACCCACGATGATATTTCAAAGCTTCTAATGAAATAAATTAATGTATAATGCCAGGTGAGTAATGCAGAAGAGTTTCAGAAAAAGTTCCACTTGCGAAATGGAGTGTTTATGTTTGTTGTGTTTCTTAATTAGTTTTTCAGTGTATGAGTGGGTTTCAGTCCTCTAGTCTTGAGAACAAAAGCATCACAGGACCTGACTACCAAAAATCTTTGTCTTGTGAGGCTAAATAGGCAGTCTCAAGTCATGATGTAAATTAACAGAAGAGGAAAAAAGGTCAAGTCTACACACTTGAAAATGATCTGTAATCTCTCTGTATCAAGTGGTCTAAGAAACTGCTGAAGTTTTCCCACTGAAGAAAGCTCTGAGGAAGCATTAGTGGGTTT
This sequence comes from Picathartes gymnocephalus, assembly GCA_013390045.1. Lineage (NCBI taxonomy): Eukaryota > Metazoa > Chordata > Aves > Passeriformes > Picathartidae > Picathartes > Picathartes gymnocephalus. The sequence goes on from WEKY01048928.1 coordinate 49,613, forward strand.
TATGTTTGTTACTGTGTAACTGATGAAAATATTGTTCCATTTTACTTTCTACTCATGCAGTCATTGCCAGCTGTATTGAGTAATAAACATATGACAAATGTCACTGGCTTACATACAAATGTTTGTGTTAAGATAAAGTACAGGCCAGAGTAATTGTAAAATCAAGGCAGCTTCATAGAAATATATATATTTATTTTTATATATTTATACACACACAAATCCCAAAAACCCCTACACAAAAGCTGAAATTTCCCTAGTAGTCTGAACTACTTACAAGCTGATCAAATATCCTGGGAACACTCTTGAAAAGAGTCAAGGATGCTGTTTACTGCCTATGTAAGTCATGTTGTCTATCTAGGGGAAAAAAACCGCAGCATGCCTCTTGAGATTTTGTTTTATTGCTAAAATTGTCCTGAGTGGTGTTCTGACAAATGAAAATTGCTATGCAGGGAAGACTTCACACACGTCAGCATTAGCCTCTTGATAAAACTTTTAAACACTAGTCACTCTTACTTACATATCATTCTTTACATCTTTCTTGAAACTTCTCTGCTCTACTATTAAAATCTGTTGTCCTGTTGAACTGAGCCTAGTCTATTTGCCCCTGAGAGTTCGTGCCAGTTGCCCAGATATGAAGAAACCTGTGAACTGCACAGCATGAAGCCCATGATATCTATGAGACAAAACTTCATTTTTCATCAGGAGAAGGATTAATGCATAAGTTTATTGCCTGGCCCCTCCCTCATGTGCAAAGATGAAGTAAAACAAATGTCCCAATAGTTGTAGTTCATAGAGCAGAAAACCACAACCAGCTGAAATGTGTGGGTATAGGTGTGTGTAGGGAAGTGAAGGGAGAAAATAGGTGCAAACCTACCCACTCAGTCAACTGGAAATCTTAAAAAACCGTGGTTATAGAGTGGCAGGTGCTGTGACACCTTTTTTCTGTGTACTGAGCAATGTACACTGACAGTCCATGTCCCCAGTTCAGGGCACAGACACCTACAAGTGCAGCCAGTCTGTTTGTGTGTCTCTACTCACCTCCAAGTTGGAGGATGTCAGTGCGGTGAAAAACAACCTGTGTTTAGTATCATTGTGTTTTTTAATCCCTGCTTTGATCCTGGGAATATTTTATTGCACTAACTTGAAATACCTCTTCTGATCACAGTGTATAAGTTGTTCAAGGGATTTATTTTTTTTTACTACAAGGACAGGCAGTGAAATGTTTCTGAGGGTCTTTTTAATGCTATGTAATGATGAGGATCATATAAACCACTGCTGCTGATATTCACTTGATAAAGTAAATACAGAAAGGTTTCTTTGTGTCTGCTGACAGCCTTCTAAACTCTGGTAAGCTTTTCTCTCTCTAAAGCTGAAATGGAATTGCCAGAAACATAAATATACCCGAGAGGCAGTTACAAGTTTGCAGGATATACTGAGACTCATCAGGGGACTTTTTTGTTGCTCTTTGTTTTTAATGTGTTTGTGTGTCTGTTTTTACTCTGTTGAATAAAATATATATCTTCATTATATCTACATTGAATTTATTGTTTAACTATGATAATTAGATGTCAGACCTTTTGCAGAATTTCTGAATCAAAATAGTTTAGTGAATAAAAAGAAAATGTTAAATATGTTTTCTCAGTTGCCAGTTCATGCTGATTTCAAGGCCAGAAAATCCTCACAAATACAGCTTTTCTGCCAGATGTGATATGAATTACAGTTTCACCTATTTGTATGTATATAACATGTCCTCTAGCTGCTGGCAGAAAAACTTAAATGCATGATGAAGAAATACATGGAATTGAATGCAGAAATTGTGTACATAATTTTTAGAGCAGTTGCCCTCCCACTAGCAATGAACCCGGATGCTGAGCTGCTTAATTACTAAAAAAAAAAAGTGCTGGCTGTACTGAGAGTTGTTAAATTAGCGTTCCCACATCGATCCTTTCACTGATGTAAAGAATGTATTATGCAAAAAGCCCGAGGGATTTAATCACACATATTTTGAAGTCAATGGTGTGACTGTGTTGACCTCAACACAGGGACATGTTGCCATGAGTTTCAGGACAGAGGGAACATAGCAAACACGCAGAAGTGCCACTTGGTTTGAAGTCAAAATCCTAGAACTGAAGTATAATATACTTCCACAAAAAATCTAGTGCTTGGCCTTGCTTCAGAGGAAACAGCCTTTTTGCAGTGGAAAATTCTTGTGGCATCTCAGAATGCGTCTGTCATGTTGAGACATCCTGGATCATAATACACTGATTTACTACAATTCCTACTTATTTATGCACGTTGTGGTTACCATCTGCAGCACGTTCGTTAGTTTTTTGCTTAGTTTACACCTAATGACAAGGTCCTTCATTTTAAGGTTTTAGCTATTGATTATTGGAATATCTGCAGCAAATCCACATAGTGAAGGAAATAAACATATTGCAGCCTTCCTTCTCTTTAAACTTAACTGGTGTGAAAAAAGGGCTTTGAATGTGAACTCCAGGACATGGCTTTATATCGGTTATTTAAAAATACAGGGGGCTTATTTGCGAGTTGATTTTTTTGGTTTTTTATCTAAAGAAGATAGATGAGACAATGTTGTGTTTATTGCCATCAGGAGGGTGAGTTCAAAGTTTGCTTACTTGTAATGCCAGGATCAGCAGTTTTGCTTGTTTTGGGTAAGTAGCTAATTTGATAGTAGGTAAGGAGCTGGCAAGTGCAGCTACATGTGCATTATAATTGTAATGCCAAATTGATTATAATTAGAAAAACTTGCATGTGACTAAAAAACATACTGCATATTGATGGTGCTTAGAGAATTTTGCTATAGAAAATAAATGAACACAGCAGCTGGTATAGCATACTGTAAATAATTTAAGGTATAATTTGTGAAACACATTCACATAAAGGGTTCTTTTAAATTAGCATGTTTGCAAATCGTTAATTTTGCTATCCATGAGGGAAAAATATGTAAAAATACATTTGATATTTTATGTATATATTGAATCTTCATTTTTTTTATGTCTCAGATTTTTATATATATAATGAGGAACTTACTTCCAGTATAATAAAGGAAAACAGATTCTTTAAAATTATTTTTAAAAAAAGTTGACACAGCTATGTGTCAACTCTGATAACATCTTTTCTAATTCTGCTTCATTTGTTGTTGGTTCTGGCCATTTGTCAGGATTGGCTTGCTTTTGTAGATGTATGGGATGGATTTAGATGTTTTATTAATTGACCAATAATAGCATATAGCAGGCAATCTTTTACTATTTTAAAATCATGTGATTTTCTTGAGGCATTTCTTTTCATAAATGATGTATTTTTTAGAATAAGCATATTGATGTGCTGACATGTGGTGAAGTGTTTGTGTGTGACTTCTGCAAACTGTCCCCACTGGCTACATTTGATTAAATCACACTAACTTGACCTTTTGCCAGACACTGTGATGCACATGACCCACTTAGAAGCTGTTTTGAAATGAAACCTAGAAAATACTCAATCTTCTGTCATCCTAATTGCATTAAATGATAGATTGTCAGGGAAGACACTGGCAAAAAAAAAATCCTTTTGGAAACAACCAGCTGATGCAATTACTTCCCTAAATGGAATGTGGAACTTTTATCTCCCAGGGAACATATAATTTAAAAACTAGCTTATGTTTAAAATAAGTGAAATCTGAATTTCTACCTGCTATTAGCATCCAGTCTGATAGTCACTGAAATCTTTCTACTGAATGGTTAGACTCAGACCCTTGGGTTCCTAGCAAATGTCATTGCCTGTGACACAAAAGGTATCCAAGAGGCCCCTCTCCACAAATAAAAGTCTCTGCTTCCTTTTTTGCCTTTATTCCTCATTCTTGTCGGAACTTTGGTCCTCTTCTCTTTTCCTCCTCGACACTGCTGTCCTCCTCTTACCCTTCTGGACCCCTTGGATTTCCTGGGTTAGCTTCGGCCATTTGTTATCTCTAGCTACCATTTACTGCTCTGTACATAGTAGGTCTAGTCAGGACTGGAAATATATGTGGGAAATCTGAAAAAAAAAAAAAAAGGACAAGCTGGTGGCTAGCGTCAACATTCAAGAAAAAATACATCCCCAGAATTGCTGAACAGGATCTCAGCACCCAGAAGAGATCCTGCTGAGGATGGATGGAAATGTTAAGGCTCAACATTTCATCATTACAACTTCTTCGTTTGGGCAAAGAGTTAAAGATGCCATGTCCCCATGATGCAAATTTACTGGATTATCTTCCATTTTGAATCATGTTAGGCCCTGGAATATCCTCTCTGCAAGGCTCACTAAGTTCCTGTCCTAGGCTGACTGTATGATGCTTTTATCCCCATTTCATCTGTTTGGCCCAGAAATAAGTTTTGCGCCTTTAAGACAGGATCTGAGAGCAAAGGGGGTAGAAGGAGAAGCAAGCGGTGGAACATCTGAGGCAGTTGTTTTCAAAACATAAAGATAACACTTTCTGCATTCCTGGACTCAGAGTTGTCCGCACAGACAGCGAAGAGCTCTCCTTTAGTTTTTCCCCTCTTTTGTTTTTTGGCTCATTTTTTTAATTAGCTGAGACCAAAGGTTTTTTTTGGACTGTTCTGCTATTGTTCGATCCGGGGACACCAGGACCATCGCCCGGAGGGGGGGCTCCCCCCAAGCGGCACCGCAGCCGGGGCGCCGGGCCCGAGCCTCGGAGAGAGAGACTGAGAGAAAAACCAAAAACACACCCATGGAAAAGACTTTTTCTGAGTTTGCCATCTCTTCAGCACGGCAAGAGGTTTTTTTGTGTGGTGTTGTTCATTCTTTGTGCTTGAGGGTGTTTTGTTTGTTAAATAAATAGTTTTTTCCACTTTTCTCCAAGGAACTCTGTTTCCCGAACCAGCCTGGGGGGAGGGGTGGCTTGGAGCTGCTTTTCTGGGGGAACCCCCTGAGGAGGTTTCCTCCCAGATTTGCCCTAAACTAAGACAGTTCCCAGGCAGCTGAGTTGATGATGGCAAGATCCCTGGCAGCATTGCTGCTCTACACATATCTGAACATACAACTGTCTGTAATTCCACCTGGGAAAATCAGAAAGAGTTGCAAACAAGTGTATGTCTGTACTCTTGGGAAAGGCAGGGCTTCCTTTCACGTTAGGAAGGTTCATGTTAGGAAGATTGACTGTGAAACAAGGAATAACTCTCTGTGGTTTTTTTTGGTTTTTTTTTTTAATCTTATTGTTACAGTGGTTTTCCTTTTTCTTTTTTCTCCTGTGTTTTTCTGTGCTGGTGAGGGAAGTTTTTTACAGTCTGCAGGCATATGTAGGCTTATTTGGGCTCCCACCTTGATCCCAACCTGGGCTGTTCACTGGTATGTCACTTCATTTACAGGCATCTGTTTGTGCTTAGAGTGTCTGTGTGCGTGGAGAAATGCATGCACAGGTCTTTTATTCTTTCACTACACCGTTTGGATGCTGTGTGGTTTTTTGTGTGACACTTTAATCTAAAATTTCTGAAAGTGAAATTTAGCTCTTGGGTCAAAGTGCCTGCTAGTATGAAGTAGTTTGAATTTGGCATTGATTTGCTCAGGATGCAGTCTGGGCAGCTCTTTTTCCTGATGGGTAGCATAAGTTGATAGAAAGAAGTTCCTGTTTTAAATCACAGCTAGATTAGCATGAATTCACTCAGCTATTAGACATTACAGTGAAATTGCAATGGTGATCAAAGAACTGGCATAGATCAACTTTCTTGCATGATGTAGCTCAGCCCACTGCATTGGTGTCGTGTATCTCTTAGAAACAATATTGGGCTAAATCCTGCTGATTCTGTCCCAGCTATAACTGGCCACACAGTTGGCTCAGACGAAGTCCCTGGGGGAAGGCTTTATCTTAATGTGGGGAAAAAAATAATCTTATATAGCCAGGAAGATGTAAACACTTTTGCTATGTCGTGTCATTTTCTGTCATTCTGAATGTAGCAGACATTGTAGTTGGGGAAAAGATAAGATAAAGCCAATTTGGCAACAGGTTCAGATGTTCTCTGGTTGAATCAGGAGATAGCCTCTGATACTGGCTTCATTACATCTATCATTACTGGGGACACTTTCATTTACAACCACCAGTGTGCCTCAGATATTTCTCACAGCAAGGAACTGAGTCTGAGAGAGAGCAAGAACAAGTATCAGCCATAATGACATTAATACTCAGCTAAATACAACATCTAAAACAGCCAGGACAAATTTTCTGCTGAGTTGTCTTGTTGATCCTTCAATAAATTCAGTGGAGCCGTATTAATTTGTACAAACTGAAGTTCTTGTGCAGTTAGTATTATTTTTAGAGTGGGCTTCCAAGTCACTGGAAAATAGTTTAGTGGCCAGTGGAAGGAGGAATAATAAATTCTGCCTATGGCACCGAAGGAAGCCATTCTTTTACCTTGGAAAACAAACAGATCTAACAAAGTTCTGTAGCTCAGTTCTAGGCTACAGTTGCCCACTGTTTCTGTGGATGATGTGGCATGTGAACCCTTAAATATTTAGTCATGTCAAGCCCTACTGTCAGTAGGGTTTTCTGATCAAGACATGAGAATGGTTTGCAAATGAAGTAAGTCTTTTGAGAAAACAGAATGACCTCTCCTGTGTTGTTCTCTGAGCTAAGATGTTGATTCTTCAAAGGATACTGTTTGCATGGCTCTGAAAATACCATCACACAGGAACAATTGACAAAGCTTTTGCTGGATTCAGTGTTAGGAAGTTTGAGGTAAGTCCTGGTTTCTACTGTGCCCAAGAACCAAATCTGAAGGTGGAGAAAAGGAAAAAACAATAATGCTTGGAAGTTTTTAAGATAGTGGTTAGTAAAAAAGGGGCTGAAGAAATTAGAGCCTACTTCTGAAAAGATAGGACCTGAAGGTTGGTTCTGGCTTTTAGGGCCAGCTTCTAGAATCTGTGGGAATTAATTTTTGAATGGAAACTTTGCTCTTTCAGTGTTGATGGCAACATTTCTGTGAATATCAGTGTGAGCCCAGAATTCCACTTTATATATTCTGGTAAGTCTTTAATATAAATGTCACAAGTTATTGGTGTATTTTAGGACCTTACTCACTTTACCACACTGAAATAAAGAGAACACTTTTTCATAAATGAAATGCATTAAGCTGAAGTTCGGCACAAAATTGCCATATTTTTACAGCGGAATGTCCTTCTTATGAGATTTAGAGTATTGCTGACTGCAGAGGTCTCTGTGCAGCATTTATTTTAGCAAATAGTCTATTTTTAGATCCTGTTTATTTCAAAATGTAGGTCAGCTTGCTTGGCAAACTGGAAAGAAGGATATGCTGTAAAACTAGAAGATGTAATTCTGAAAGACAGTAAAGACGTTGCCTTTTTCATACTGCTGATATCAATTTTATTTCTGGATTAGAAACTTCTGAAAGCTTTTAGGATTTATTTGTTATTACTATAAAGTAGTGGTAGTGATATGCCTCCACTGCAAATACTTTATTTGTTATGTGAATTCCCAACTTTTTTTCTTTTTACACCAGAAAATATTGAAAAAAATCTTTCCAGAGGAATTTACTTCCATTAAAAAAATTGAGTAAGTGAAAAAAGAAAATTTAAAAAGACCCCTGATTCTCAAAGGAATTTATGACTCTTCATGCAGACATCACATGTGGAACAGAAAAATCACTGTATTTCTTAATATTCAAGAAACTATCATCTTTCACTTTTTTGTACTCTTACTCTATTTAGTGTGCAATAAACAGAGCAGTAAGAAAGGGAAACTCTTTTTTGTAAAACTGGTAGCCAAGCTTACCCTAAGACCTTCTGAGTGCTCTGAAAATTTTGCTGAGCAGGAGGGACTGTTTTGCTCTGTAGTCCTAATTTCTATCAGCCGATTTGGAGGGATCAGAGTTATTTTGCTCTTATTCAAATTACATAGTTTCCCAAGAAGGAATATTTTTTCCCTTGAGCTTAGAAGTTTCTTTTATACAGGCAAGTGTTTTAGCAAGTATTTGCTTTAGGTAAACCCATGTCAATGGGCACAATGCAAATACATTTGCAAAGAGATTTCTCTGTAGGGGAGGCAAGATTTATTCTAATTCCAGCTCTTAATTGGATCATAAATTTTTTTGGGCTGAAAGAGACCTTTAAAGATCATCTTGTTGAACCTCCCTGCCATGAGCAGGGTCATCTTTCACCTTTTCAGGTTGCTCAGAACCCTGACTAACTTGTCTTTGAACACTTCCAATGAAGCATTCAAGTTTTCTGTGTGTAACCTCTGCTATCGTCTCACCACTCTCATTGTAAAAAAAAGAATTCTTCCTTACATGCAAACTAAATTTTTCTTCTTCCAGTTTGAAATCCTTGTTCCTTGTCACTATGGGCCTTCATAAAAACTCTTTTTCCATCTTTTGGAGGATGGTTGGTCCAGGTGCTTTTGCTTTATGGAAAGTTCTTATGTGACTGCAGGATTTTTTTTTATTCTCAGTTGTATTTTCCTTTACTCTTCTTTTCAAGGTTTTATGGATAAACAGATGTATTCTCTCTCCTCCTGCTACTTTTCTCTATTTGAACTCAACATCATCTCTCTGTAGCATAACAGTTATTTGCAGACTGTGGCTTCAAATGAGGCATAATCAGGAAGAGCAGAGGAGTGAGTGATGAAGAAGCATAGATCACATTTTCATGAAAATATACTACTAATAAGCTGAACGAACAGCCCCGCTCTTGAAAATAAACATGCTAGTTGGTGGAATTAGCATCTAAATTAAACCTTTTTCTAATCTTTCTAGAAGGTTGTAATTTGTTTATTTCAGTTCTGCCCTGTTACAAACAATTTCATTTGTTATTTGTACTGCAGCTTAACTTGTGATGTATTTTTTTCTTTTTTTTTTCTTTTTTGCAGAATACTATGAATCTTGACATACGAACCTGCCATCACAGGATCATAAGGTAATTCAGGTTGAAAGGGACCATAGGACATCTCTTATCCAGCCTCCTGCTGAGACAGATAGAAGATCAGTTCAGATTACTCATGGATTTATTCAGTCTGGTCATGAAGACCAACACGTACGGAGGCCACGCAGCCTCCCGTGGCAACCTGTTCCATCATTTGATTGTCCTTGAGGTTTTTCCTCTCATTAAATTAAGTCCAAAATGCTCTTGTTTCCATTTATGACTGTTTCATGCTTCCATCATGCACGATTGTAAGAGCCTGCTTGTGTGTTGTTGATAACGTTGTCTGGAAGGATGCTCCTAAGTCCTCCTTGAAGCCTTGTCTTCTCCAGGTTTGACAAGCCAGGTTCCTTCAGCTTCTCATAGGGAAAATGTTCCAGCCCTGAACATCTCAGCCTGCCCTCTGCTGAACTCACTCCTCTTTGCTGGAGTCTGGCACTGGTGGGGCCAAAACTTTCTCACTATCTACAGCTCTTAGTTTACAGCAACAATTCTGTACTCTTCTTTCAGCACTTTTGAGATATGGAAATGATGTTACTCAGAATTCAGCTACTCTAAGAACTAAAATTACAGGTATCTCTGTGTAGATAACAGAGTTTTCATATTGGATGGTGACTTAAAATGTGAAAATCAATTTTGCTGAGTTCTAATCAAAGAAGCAAATCCAATTCTGAGAGACAGGAAAAAGTGAGTTTTATATCTATCAAGATAATACAACTGGGATATGATAATTGCTCTGTCCAGATGTAACTTGAGAAGAAATGTAACGCATCTACTTTCATGATTTCCTTAAGAAACCTGGCCATTTTCTGATCCAGAATTATTTTTTTTTTCAGTTTTGTTAAAGAGGTTGAATCATATCAAGTCTAACTGAACTCAATAGAAGGACTTGATTCAGACTTAAGTCTGCAATCCAGAAACTTACTCACTGAACTGCCCAGAAAAGAAGTTGTTGAACAGGAAAACAGGGAAGTTCACTGGTTTTGTTTTTCTTTCTCGTCTTCCTGGTCCTTTTCTCCTACAGTTAGGGCTGATCATCCTGAGAGCTGCTGGAGCTGTGGGAGCATTGAGCAGAGTGCAGTGAGGCAGTTCAAAGAATGCCAGCCTCTGGGAATTTCTTGTATTGTGCATCCTACTTCCGCTCCCCGCAGCTTTTAAAGTCCTGTGTGCACAACCAACTACTTATGTTTCTGTCTTTGTGTCTGGGACATTTTTTGAAAGGGAATATCCCAAACTGATTAGAGCATGCTACAATAATGCCTGATTTCTTTTAGTTTGTCGGTCTGGAACTTTTTCAGTCTCTGTCCAAAATATTAGAAATGAAACAGCAAACTGAATTTCTGCTTTGATTTTTAGAAGCCTCTAAAGAAATACAAGCTAGAAATCCCTGCTAGTGCCTCGGGTGCTGTATTCCACCTTTGCTAATCATACATGATTGGAAAGACATACATGAAAGACTTTCCAAATGGCCTTTGAAGACAGAACTGAAGCAGCTGATATATTCATTTCTCCCCTATGAAAATGATCTTTTGCAAGGGTTGAGATATTTTCACAAGTGGATATTTCCCAATAAGGTGTTTCTCCTTTCTTTTCTTTTTTTTTTTTTTTTTTTTNTGTCATTGCTGTTGGGTTTGGGGTTTTTAATTATTTTTAAAGGCTAACATCTCACGTACTTTGAAGTTCAGGTGGAAATGAAAAATAGTTTTTAGTATCTGCTTAAATCCTTCAAAATCCTGGAGGTAGATAGTACCTAATGATCTTGCCTATTTAAACCTCTCCAACCTCTTCTACAAGACAATGTTTAAGTTATTTCGATATTTCCTTACAGTAAGGATATTTTTTTCTTTTTTTCTTGTTAACTCTCCCCTGGTGAAGGCAGAATGCAGTATTACTAGAGGAAGTTGTATTTTGCTCTTTACAATCTGATTAAGGAACACACATCACTGCTTTAATTTGAAAGCAGTTTGCCGAATTGCCATGATGGGAAGTGTCACAGACAAAGTTTTTGTTTTTAATTTGCATAGAACTGATGTTCTTCTGCTCCCAGGCCATTGGCTTCTAGCAGAATTACTAAGGAAATTCTTGTGTGTACCAGTAAACAGCATGGAACTATTTCTGATGTTCTCCCATCCTGAGAGAGGGTTTAGTTCAGTCAGATATCTCTGTGTGTCTTTGTAACTGAGCCATTTCAGTGTATTTCTGTAGGTATTTTGTTGTGTAAAATCAGTTTTGCGAAGAGTCCAAGGATATGGACTTGAGCATATGGCATGTTCAAGGCCATAAGCAATCTGTAGAAGAGGTATTTGGAGCAGTGGTTAATGCAAATAGCAGATGAAAAAGAGTCATCACCTTTTCAGTGAAAGCAAACCTCTTTTCTTCATCTGACAGGAGGGGGAAAACAGATGTGGAAAGCTTCCAAAGAAAGTTTTCAAGTCTTAGAGAGTTTCCTTAAAAGTTGGTGAGGTTTTCTCTCATGAATTTTATATAGGCATTTTAGAAAACTGTTTCTTGATTATCATCATCTGCATTGTGGATTACTGGAACTAACAGTAAGGTTTCATACATAGATTTTGTCAGCTGCAGTTTCTTGTTCACAGCCATTAACTGAATACCAAAGGACTGATGCCAACTCCCACCAGCCTGAGCTGTCCGATGTCAGTTCAGGCATATGAACTAAAACTCTGCTTTACTAGTAAGAAATGAATTTTGGAATGCAGTGTTCAGTATTTTAGAAATGCCATCCTTTTTTTTAAAAACCATGTTTCAGTAATACTAGAGACATCATGCTATTCAACTATCACAAGTCAGTCAGACTTTTCCACAGATGAAGGACAGGTTGTGATGTTGGAGGATGTGCCCCTCAGATATACTGCCAGAAGAATATTGACTATTAGACAATTTTTCCTTGCTATGTTCAGAGGGCAAATTTGATCAATGTATTGTAAGAAAGATAGTTTAAAGTATTCGTTTGGTTCAAATCAAGAGAGATGGCTGTTTAAAATGATGCTGCTTCATACGGCTTCCTGAACGTTATTTTGCACCCATAAACCTGTCATTCTTTTTAAATGATAATGCTTATTTGTTCAAGAGCCAAGATCATAATTTGGTTAGGAAGTTATATTTAGTTGTTTTGGTTTTGCTATAGAAAGTTAATGGGATTTATGCAAAAATTTCTTGATTGCTTCAATGAATATTCTCCCAGGGAAATAAACTTTGATCTTAATCTTAATGTTTTGATTTTTAATCCCCTTGGTGATATACATTTACATGAATTTTTCATTCATTGCTTTATAATTGGAAGTTTCATTGAGCATTCTGTGAGTCTGCAATGCATTCCTCTCAGGTGCATCTTGCAAAGCTTGCCTTCTCAATTTCATAGTTACTCAAAGGTTATCAATTTCTACCTGCAGCAAAGCAAAAAGAGAGTTATGACAATTTGCCTTATTTCTCTTTATTCATAAATCAGCTATAGGAACTACTTACTTTCAGGCTGCTAATTGCATGGCCTTCCTGAAGCGCAGCTCCTGTGCTCCTAAGTCATGTGTGTGACCTCTTAACTCCAGTGGTGGCAGAGATACCTGAAAGCTGATCATGTGTGAGAATCCTACACAGTATAATGTAGGAAGCAAATAGTGAAGGGGAACGACGCTGCTCATGCCAGTGTTGGAATAATGTGTCTGCATCCCTCTCTTGTTTACCTTGTAGGTTTTGTCAGCCAGGTTAGAAAAATAGTGCTCTTCTAAAAGATATTTAGAGAGACATCTCAGTGCAGCTATTTTAAGATGTATTTAAGATGTATTTACACTTGACATTTGTTCTACCAGCTTTCTAGGGAGAATTCCAGTGTCTCTTTCCCTTCTCCCCTAAACGAGCTGTCTCTAAGGCTTTTATTAGCCCCACTTGTTTTGTTAATGAACTAATTCACCATCTCTTGATTTTTCTTGCAGAGTTTATGACAGTAGCCAGTGAAGTGTAAATACATCTTAAATATATCTCTGTTTCTAATGAAATGGAGTCAGAGTTAAGTGTTGAAATGTGCTCTCTTGTAGCGTGAACTGGTAGAGAGCAGGGCTCTGTCCTTACTCTTCTCCTCACTGTCTTCAGTCTCTCTGCCTCTGCTAGGTAGGTTTTATACCCACAGAGTATCTTTTATTTTCTGCTAAAAGCATGCAGGATGTGCTTATGCTGTGTTTTGGCTTGAATGACCCAGTGTCACAGGAACCTGCTTGGTCCCTGTCAGGAGAGAGAGGTCTTTTCCTTCCTGTTCATTGTGGCCTCAGAATTTGTGCAGAAAGGCTTGGGACTCCAAGGGGTTGGAGCACCGCCTGTAGGAGGGTAAGGAGTGTTTGAAGGTGCAGGACTTGCTGGGATGCTGATGGACTAGTGCATAGAACGAAGAGTGTTCAGTGTGACAGAGCATATTTTGTATACTCTGTATACAGAACAGTCCTTAGAACAAACTATCCCTGGATGAACTACAGCACTGGAAGGAAACTGGTACATCCAACCTAAAAATAGGGTCTAAGCACAGACTAATATACATAAAATGTACATGATCAGACTGGAACAGGGCATGGAATGAATTGAAGAAAGTAGCTGTGACAAGGTTGTTGTACCTTTTATCTTCAAGGACATGGTGTCTGTGCCTCCAACAACAGATGAAAGAAAACCTTTTCTTTGTCTCAGTAGCTTAAATTTTGCATCTAATTCTGGGTTTGCTTTGTTTGTGTTCCAGGCACTGCTTTTTGTGATGATACTTCCTGCTGCAGTAGAGAACCTTTTTGTATCTAGTATTTTCTTCCTGAGTGAGCTCTGTTCATTGGTATGGCAACTTGATTACATCCTTTTTTTTTTTTTTCTGATAATATATCTAGCTTACCAGGAGGCATTTTCTGTAATCCTGGGATTATATCTGTGACTGGTTTTTCACTTCATGTCCAACTAATGAACATGCTTGGAAAGGCATGGATTGAGGGTTGTTTCCCTGTACCTGTTTATGTGCCTGTATTATATGGGTTGCATCAGTGGCTGGATGGCTGGCTGGGAGGAGACATCAGAAAGGTTTCTGAGGGTGTAGATGAGCACCAGGTTGACCAAGAGCAAGCAATTTGTCCTTGTAGCAGCAAAGGATAACAGCCTGCTGGGATGCATTTGGAAGAGCATTTCCACAGTTAAAAGAGGTGATCCTTGTCCTTCCACTCAGCAGTGGTGAGACACACCTGGAAATCTGCGTTCAGTTCTGGGCTTTCCAGTCGAAGAGACACAGACCTTCAAAAGCAAGCCTTGTGAAGGGCCATGAGGATGAGTGAGGACTTGGTTCATCTCTCAAACATGGAAAGGCTAAGAAAACTTGCCTGGTTTAATCTGGAGAAGAGAACCTTTGTGAGGAGTGTCTTATCAATGTGTATAACTGTCTAATGAGGGTGTAAAAGCAATGGGGCTAAACTCTTTTTAGGGGTATCTGAAGAAAGGAAAAGAAGCAATGGGCTGAAAATAAAATACCAGAAATCCCATTTAAGCATAAGAAAAACCTTCCTGGACCTCTTTGTGCAAAGAAGACCACTTGAAAGTCCCAGTTTGTTTGACAAACATTACAGAAAAAGTTAATTTTTGATACCGAGATCCAAAGGAGAGTTTTAAGATGTCAGAGCTGATTGAATATAACTTAACAGCTTCTTGTACATAAATTAGTATTTGTTATGGAGTGCAGACACACAACAGTCAGTCTCTTCTCAAGAAATCTGGCAGTGGAGAGTGCAAAGCAAGAAGATATTTAGGTCATCTCTTTCTTGCTTATCTAATTTGACAAGTACCCTGGAAAAGAGTGGTCAGATTCTATTCACAGTAACACTGTAAGTGGAGGAGGAGAGCTTCTCCTAAACTCTTCTGCATATCTGAGAACAGAAATTGCCACTCTGTATCCAGTCTAAGGAGTTTGCCTTCTGGTTCCATTCCTGCGTGAACATGGCTATCTCTGTCAGAGAAAATACACTGCAGCTACGACTGCTATGCCTAATTCTGCCTGCTAAAGTAACTCAGTAAGAAGAGGGGACTTACTCTACTCTGCCTGTGCAGATTTACTTTAGGGATTGGAAGCTGATAGAGCTTTAATCCTTCACTAAAACAGGAAAGTGAAGGCTTCACACTGGAAAAAGCAGTACCTCTTTATGTACAGCCCAACCTGTAAAATACTTAACACTTTTAAATCTTTAAGGAATAGAGACTGTTTGTGGTTGCACAGTGTTCCTGGATATATTGTGGCTGGATATATATTTGCGATATTCCATACAAGGTATAGGACAAGGATTTCAGTTTGCACATGAAACTTCCTCACACCACAGATATGTTTTCAAAACTTTTTAGTATAAACTTGCCTGAAAAACTGTCTCTGTTACTAGTTCTGTCTTTTGCATAAATTTCTATAGGTGTTGCAGAAGATTAAAGTTCTGCCTACTTGTTCATTTTCTCACATCTCTCCTCTGACAAACAGTGCTGGGGTAATGAGAACCATATATCAGCGTTTGGTCAACTAGATGCTCTTTTCCATAAATAAAAAGGTGAAAAGCATAGACAGCTGGAACTGTTCAATGGACTAAACATGCAGTGGAGTGATGTAGATGACTAAGTGCAGGAAGGTTAAGCTTTCTATACACCCCTGAAGATCAATTTGCCAGGCACCTGCTGTTTGCTTTCTATTTTATGGATCTAGGTCAGGAAGAAACTAATGGACATCTCACATGCTTGACATTTATTATTTTTTAGTTATTTTTTGGTTCCTTTTATTGATGGCTTTTACACACTGATTGTGTTGAAAGCTGCCCTGAAGATATTTGCATTTGAATCAAAGTCTGGCTATTTAGGGAAAAAAAACCGGTCACATAAAAGTCAAGATGTCCCCTCCCAATGAGACAGTTCCTTCTCTGAAATAAGCTAATAACCTGTTCACATGATACATTAAAATGACAGATAAAATGCCTGAGGCAGTCTTGTTATGTGAGTTCAAGAGAGTGAAGACATAAATGGCTTTCCTTTATACCTTCATTTGCCCTCAGGATGCTTTGGTTTTCTTAAGCTATGAAGGTTGAAGTGATGATATTTATGTATCATTAGTTCAGAGGTAAAGGTCCTCAGGCACAGTGTTAGAGTGTCAGTGTCACTGGCTAATTGGTGCTTTTCAGAGCTTTACAGATTGGTTGAATGCGCAAGGGAGACGAGCAAACAGAGAGAGGGGGAAAAAAGGTCTGAAAACAGACCTGCATGAGTACAACATTCACATACCACTACAGGGTGAAACAGAATTGATGGGAAATTGGAAAATCAGCTCCTTCTTGAGAATCACACAACCTCCTTTCTTATGCCAGGAACCTGTGTTGTGGCACTTCTCTGCTATAAACATGAGGTAGGCAGAAGCCCTAACTGGTGGTGTACTAATGCCTGTAGAGAATCTGTCTCTTGATATGAGAACTCTTGACTTCCCTTCAAAGCATTGGCAAAAGCTGAAGTTTTTAAACTCATGTAAGTAGACAATTAGATCTTCTATATTTAGCTCATTCTCAAGGAGTACCTCTGGGATGGAGCAATGTCATTTCTTCTTACCTTCACTAGCATTTGATAACCCTCATATGGTATGGATGAAACTAATTGTACAATTTGCCCATCATTCAGCAGACTGAAGAAAAACATTTTAAAATTCCCCCTGAAAATGCATGAAGAGAGAAATTCAGCATACCTAAACCCAGGCCTTTTGTTAATATAATTTGCTGCATTGATAAGAGAAGAGCCATGAGAAAGTTCAAGTATGTCTTAAAGTTTAAATAAATAGTGTAAACTAGAGTGTTCAGGTAGGTAAATTTGTGGGTTTAAGGGTATTCATGTGGTCGATTTATGGAATTGCTCTGTGTGCTTCGCTACATCTGAATCGGGAATTGAAGGGCATTGTGTCCAGGCTGGTTTCTGAGCAAGAGTTTTACAATGCTGCTCTGAAGCAATCTCAGCTGGGGCCAGATGAATGTAAAGCTTCCCGACTGATCTCTGTCCTGCAGGCTCTATTTCAATTCTGGCAGTATGGTGTACTACACTGGGAGGCTATACTAGTATCCTTTCTTCTTTAACTTTAATGCCAGGGGGAAAAATTCAATGCATCAGGAGCTCTTTGAAGCAATTTTGGTGTTTTGAAAGGATTATATTCTTTTTCTGTGTCAAGCATATTAACATTTCCAATTATGCTCTCTGTCAGTGGGGACAAATAAACATTTTTTACCTAAGAGTTGCTGCTTGCTGTTGCAGAAGAGACTTGTACATTGTTCCCTGCCATGGGGATTCTTTTTTCCATGTCATTTCTGCCAGAACTGGGTAGAAATCAAACTAGAAGTTGATTTCAGTGTAGATCAGCTTCATTTTGAGTCATACCTATCTCATTGTTAACCCTTCTACTTCTCTGAATAGCTGATACTAATACTATACTGTTTAATAAAACAGATTTTAAATGGGAAAGATATAGGTTTCTGATACATAATAGATAATTGTTGTCGTATTTAACTGATATAGATGTGTCCCATAAATTATCAAGTAATTCTATCTAACAATACTTTTCTACATAGCCCTGACTCATGACAGCTTGATAAATAATTAAAGATTAGTCTTGATTACATGAGCATGTGACAATGTATTTGTATTTTTAATTTGGGCAGCCTATATCATGGCAATTGCATAATGCTAGCAAAGGGCATAACCAGAATTACAGATACCTTTAGGCAATTATAAGAGTTCTGCCACAAATTTTGTATAAATTGCCCTTCAAGGGAAAATGTGACCTTTGTGGAAAACAAGCTGTTTGTTCATTTATAATCAAACAAAACCACTAAGGGAGGGACTTAAGCAGGTTTACAGAAAATAAACTGTGAAAATAAAAAAAATTGCTTAGTTGAAAAGACACTTTCCAAAGCGAAAAGGACTGATGGTTGAGGAATAAGGGTGATGTGACAATATCTGAATTCTCCTGGAGTGCCTTGGCTTGTATATGTTTACTCCCAGCTTGAAGGTGGCACCTTCTTCAGGCAGAAACAGAAGTCACGTTTATTGCCGTCCTGTGCGCAGATGGCTGTGTGTCCTGGGCTGGCTTTGAACCTGTCAAAAGGGATAAGGGTCATTTCACTTGAAAAAGTACACCAGGTGAGATACCATTGTGGTTTCTTCTAGCCTATCTCATTATTTAAGCTTTATAACAAGGCAGTATTGCAGCTGTTATATAACTATTATTGACCATATTTAAGATTTTATGTAGCACATACTTACATGCTGCTTTAACAGAGGTACTACTCTGTAGATTTACAGAAGGGACCAGAATAAAGAGATGATAACAAGACAGAAGCTATGTGTTCTGTCTGGACAGTGTGTCAAAGCATGCCACTTAGACCTTTGGTAAAAATAGGCACTGGAGCTCCTTTGCCTGTATGGCAGAGGGGAACATCTCCTGGGAGTTACTTTAGCAGCCTGAAGCTCCCTGGCTGCTTCTGAAAAGTGAGATTTGATGAACTCTTGAGAGGAAGAATGAAGTGAAAACCATTCTGATCCTTCCATAGGCTATTCCTGGAAGGTCCTACTCGTTTCTCAAGGTGTTAAATATTTTGCATAGATTATGATCCAGTTTTGCAGTGCTTTTTCTGATGCCATTCTCAGAGACCCTACAAACATGCACAGTCCATCAGACCAGCTGGAGCAGTTGGTGTACCTGGCCCGTTTGGTGGAGTCTGCAACTGGAGACTTTGCTTTTCAAAAGTAGCTTGGATAGACTTAGAATTTTAAAGCTGTGAAGCACTGCTCTTTCTGATGTGCTGTCTTCTATCACAGGGCTGCTGTGCTGCTGTGCTGCTGCAGGGGCTGGGTTGATGCTTATCAGTTTATGGCTGTTCCCAGCATGATTCACTGGACATTTGTAGACATGGCACTCTCAGAATTAGCAAATGTAGGCAGTATCACAACCTTGCTTGGTGTGGGAAGGGAAAGCACATATTCGTAAATGACAGGGGTGTGCTCAGTTCCTTCAGTTGATGGGGAAGTACTTGCTGGGAAAGAATTGCCCAGAGCGTTTTAAGATTATTGCCTTTCTGGGCTGAAAGTAAGACTTTTTCTTTGAATGAGATGCAATTGGTAATTCAGTCTTTCAGAAGGCAGTTTAATGAATACTTCTTGTCCACACAAGAAGTTATGGCATTGTGGTCAACTCAGGTCTTTCTCTAAGTTGTTACAAACATTTATTTTCTGCTAAGGAGAAAAAACCCTGAACAAAGAACAATAAAAAATCACCGAATACTGGCAAGCTATATGATATTACGAGTCTTTAAGAGAGAAATTTCTTTATCATATTTTAATAAAATATATATTGTTTCCTACAGTGTGTTATAATACCTCCTTTTATTATGCAAGAAAAGTTGTTACAGAAATGCATTCTGAATAATGGTCTTAATATTAGGATAGAAACAGTTACTGTTTTCTTACTCTCATTTTGAATGTGTGCTTAAATAATGCTGAAGTTCCTTTTTCTCAGTTAAATAGTATTTTATGCTTATTAAAAGATTAATTCTGTGGAGGCCCACGTTCCTGCAGATTCTTTAGCAGTTGCAACAGTGATGCCTTCAACGCATTAGGAGCACTCCTCCATGCCTAGCAGGATCAAGTCTTTTACTTTTGAAGCCTTTTTTTTTTTTTTTTTTTAACTTAGTTTGGCTTCAAGTGTAGCTTAGAAATTTAGAAGGCTTTGGCTGATTCTGTATAGGATGTGGGGATAAGAGTCTGTCTGAAATCAGAAGGAAAACAGAAGAGAAATGAAGCCCTGGAAATTGGAGATGCCTTCTCTTAAAATCCAATTATCTGCTGGGAAACAAGAAACAAGAGGAGAATAATTGAATGGGACAGTACAGAAGGTCTATCTTTGTAGCACGTTGAGCAGGACGTGTTTCAGCTGTCTGGCTGTTACACGAGCATCATTATTTATCTGTTGGGAACTTGATTCTGATATTATTACTAAATTGGTCCCACGGTCTGTTGTCCATCATCTACAATAATTCAAAGATGAGGCATCTCCTCCTTGGTCTCTTTTACTTCAAGAGCACAACAAACAAAACAACTGTACATTGTCTTGTAAAATAACTCAACTGCCAGAAATTAAACATGTATTTTCAAAAGCTATTCAACCATTTCATTTTCTCCTCAGAACAAAACACCCCTCAAATGATTTGCTTATAATTGTCAATTTGATTTATGACAGCAAGATCATAGGTGAAAAGAAAAGAGCATGTCAGTGCTAGTCTGCCTTTGTGAAGGGTGTTTTGAGGAAAGAGTTCAGTGAGTCTCAGAGTGCTAGTGCATGGGTCACTGTGAGAAAGTGGCAGGAAAATGGTGAAATCACCCAGTGGGTCAGCAGCACTCAGCACACAGAGGCTCTGCACTAAGTCACAGTCAAGCTTTGGTCTCGCTACCTCTCTTGAAATTGTTTTTTGGTTTTTTTTTTGGTCTCATTATGTTTGTCAAAGAGCTACCAGGCCCATTTGCTATGATTTATGCCATCGGCAATGTTTTAGTGTGTGTTAAATGGTAGCAAAATGGGAACAGCATGGAAAGATGCAGTAAAAGAATCTCTTTGAAAGCTGGAAGTATAAGGAACACCAAGATTTGGATTTTACAAGGCCAGTCTTTAATAAGATGGATTATGGGTTTTTCATGCCTGAGATACAGCACACTGAACACACCAGTGCAGCTGCCAGGGCTGTAGAAGCAGCAGCACAGCCATGTCATGGTGCAGAGTGTGGCTCATCAGCCCTGCTGATGGATGCAGACACGGTGAGATACTTCCACTGTGCTGATGAGGCTGAGTACAAGAATATTCTCATTGCTCCAGATGGGTCTATTAGCCCTGTAACCTTTGTTGGAGCCCTAAGACTTGCAAGGCACAAGAGCAGGAGGGTCAGAAAGGTTTCTTAACTGATGTGCAGAGTGGTGCCAGCCCATGAAGAGCAGTAATAATGCTGCTGAGCCTGAGCTAAGTGTTCTGTTCAGCCCGTGGTTGGAGTGCAGTGCAGTGAGCTGGCTGCAGCTGCCCCAGCACAGCCCCACTGAGATCTCTGTGCCCACCCACGGGCTGTGGCTCCTTGGAGCTGTGCAGGGACCTGCAGCACAGGGCAGGCACAGAGCGTGGGCAGCATGGTACCAGCTCTCTGGCTTTAAGGATGTGAGAAGGCCCTGGAAAACGTCCCTCTAACGTGGTGTCCTGCCTCCTACAGCAGCTACTCCCACCTGGAGGCTTGGGAGGAGCAGAACAGGGTGCGTGTTTGGTGACTCATCCCTGCGAAACTCCTTCAATTGAACC
Organism: Picathartes gymnocephalus; assembly: GCA_013390045.1. NCBI lineage: Eukaryota > Metazoa > Chordata > Aves > Passeriformes > Picathartidae > Picathartes > Picathartes gymnocephalus. Next base: position 70,896 of record WEKY01048928.1, read on the forward strand.
TGCAGAGAAGATGCAGTGATCTATATTTACTCTAGTCCTAATATGGACAGGTTATTCACAAAAAAGAGCAGAATTTAAGGCCAGAATTTGAGATGCCTCCTCTGTCTGAAATCTGCTTAGGGCACAAAGCAAGTATGTTTCTCTTTTCTTCCCCATTTCTCCAGCTCCTTAGATGTTGCAGGTGCCTGGGTGTTTCTGCAATGAGTTTTCTGTATTTGGCAAAGTTTACATCAAAATATACTGCACAGAACTTTATTTTATTATGGTAGATTCAGAGCAGCCACTTGTTTATATAGATACTAAAATGTGACATTTAAATGTTAAACAAAATATCAGTGCATAGTACAGTTGGCTCTGCTGACTTTTTAATAGGATAATACATAAAGCTTTTGCTGTCATCTCACTGCTGATGACTGGAAAATGGAGGGATGGGAATTGTCAAAATTTTCATCAATGTTGTTATTTTCATTGAACTGTTGTGCGTGTTCTGACCGGTGCTCCAGATGCATGTACTTGTCTAATCCAAATGTAGAGGAAGATTTGGAGAGATATGATTCTGGCAGTGGTGGGGGAAGGGACTATAATCAAGTGGGTGTACTTGTTCAGTAAAAAAGAAAATTTACAGATGGAAAATTAATTAGTTGCCCAAAAATCCGGTAGCAAATCTTCAGTCTGAGAATTGATTTAGCATAAATAGTACATAAACCTTTGCACTAATAGTAATGTCATGTATTTGAAAGTATATAATATCAAAAGAAGCACCGTGAGCCTTGAATTGATTCGATGACACACAGGTTTCCAGTCCCTCCCTCTGTTTAATTGAATGGATTTGACTGTAAAGAATAGTTTTGCTTTGAAGAGTGCTTTAAAACAAAATGTAGTGAGCAGCATTTAGTTAATCTGAAGTATCCAGTTCTGAATAAAAATCATCTATTTCTTAACAGAATTTGACTTTTTAGTATACATCTTTGGTACACTTATTAATACAGATTCTGATGTGCTCAAGTATTAAACCATGGTGTTAATGTGCTTTATAAAGATCAAAAAGAAAAGTGCTAAGAACAGGGTTACAAAACCCTAAAACTGCCAGTGATTATCTAAATTTTTATGGATGAAGTTTGTCTCTCTTAATTTTGATCTGATGGTGTGGAAAATGAAGAATTATTTTAGTAGCTGACCACAATGAGCACTGCCCAGCCCAGAACTTGGGAGAGCTGTTTGGGAGGTGTAGAATAAAGACCCACAGTGGCTCCATAGCTCCAGAAAAGAAACACTTTCTCTTTTGCAGAATAACTAGTCACTATCACAGCAGTATTTAGGATATCAGGTGTTTCTCTCTTTTTTCTTCTTTTTAAATAAGTGAAATTGAAGAGCAGCAGCAGGAGAGCCATAGGATATATGGTGGTCTTTTTTTCTAAGAATATAAATTATCACTTGATTACATAAATGCAAATAATAAATATGCACTACCTTTCCATGTTTAATAAAATAATATCTTGTTTTGGCGAACCCCCACCAACATGTTACTGGGCAATGAAATCAGGCATCTTAAAATCTCTTGGGTGAGTAGGAGTCTGTAAAATATGGCACTCAGTCTTTATGAGTAATTTCAAATCATCAAAGATAAAATGATTTCATGAAGGACAGAAAAACAGTTGGGGTTTGCCGCTGTATTTACATCTCCATTTGGAATAAAAATTATGCTGAGAGTGTTTGCTCAGTCCTTTCTGGAGCTGCCAACCCTGAGCTCCTATCGGGCCAAGCAGCAGTTGACTCCTCTGAGCCTGGAGGAAAAATTGCTTAAAGCTTGGTGTACTTTTAATGCTCAGTCAGGGATTACATCTGTGCCAGTTCTAGGGCTGCCTATCAAAGGTGGAGACGCTGGCATTTTTCTTTTGGTAGATTTTCCTGTTAAAGGTGTTATAAAGATTGTTGGATCACATCAACAGAAGGAACAAGACTGCTATAGAAAGAAAAAACACTGAAGGGGGCATTTTAGCTTTTGAGATGCATGGCGGCATAATTTGATATTTTTATTGAAGGGACAGCATATGTCACTTGGGTGGAGAGAAAGAAAGCTAGTTGGAATGATATCAGAAATAATAAGATTTAATAAACTTTAAAATATTATTTTGTAAAACCTTAGTACAAACTAACGTGGCAATGTTTATGTAGATATTTCATTGCAGACACAGGAACAATCAGGCTGACTTTCATGGAGAGCACTGTTTTACTTTTTCTCCTTGACAGTCAGATAATTCATTCTAGTATGTAAAATGGGGGAAGAACAACTCTCAGGAGTGATTAGAAGATCAGGCTACATAGCAAAAATAGTTGTTGTAAGGTGAAAACCTGAATATACATCTGTAATTCCATGTAGAGGAAAATGGAGATTATGAAGGGAGAATAAAAAAAAAAACTGGATTTTTTTAAAAAACAGTCTTTAGTAAAGTCTGAAAGTTCTGGGCAGGGAAATAGGTACAGGTAGGAAAATGCCTGGCTACACTGTCTAGAAATGTTTAAGCTTGGGCTGAAAAGGAAATTGGTGGGAATGACACACATTCTAGCGCTCATAGGGGAGAAAACTCCCTGTGTTAAAATTAGTAGCCTTAACGTGCAGGTTTTAGAGTATATTTGGGAATATAAGCAAGGGCAGTGTATGCCTGGAGCTTTTCCATGCATGTATTTTTTCATATGTTAAAAGGAAGATTGAGACTTTCCTAATATAGCAAAAATTTTCTGATAAACAGCTTGATAGCCCACTCTGGAACCACAGCATAGTGGCTAAGGCAGCCACCTGAATTATTCCATTTGAATTGAGATTCTAAATTGTCTCTATTCCTCAATCTCTTAAAACATCTCTTAAAAGGGAAATTGTGATTTTCTATGGATAAATTTTCTGCTATTCACGTAAATTCATAAAATTACTTTTGAACATTTTTGTCAATTCACATTTGGGTAATAGCAATTGTAACTTGTATTGCTTGATAGCCCCTTGCTGGGAGTTTTGTGGAACTCGTAAGCAGTGAATAACTGAAAGTGGAAAGTGTGATAGTAGTTATTACTATTCTGAATGATATGGTGATGGCATTCCTGCTAAAAGGTGGGCATTTTTATTGTTCCACTCAGTATTCCTTTTGAAGAAATCCTACCTTAATGCAATAGCTGCACAAAAGAGGACCTGAAATGTGAAAACAGAACTGTGTTCTCTTTTGATGCCATACAGCTGCTCTTCAAGTCTGCAGTCGTGGCATAATTCTGAACCACTTGGCAACGAACCCATTCTTCAGAGTCTTCTGTTGCTGGTGTTTCTGAGCAGCTGTGTTGGCTGCAAAGGACAAGTGTGTACACTCCTCTTTACAGCCAACACACAGTTTTGCTTAAGCAATGAGGCATTTGTTTGTTTTGTATTTGAACGGTGCTGGCAGCCAAGAAATCTTTATTGTGTGTGTTCCTATGCATCTGCTTGGAGGGATATGAGATACCTCATGAGTGCTGATGTTGCTTCACAGTAACAGATTTCCTGTAGTCTTATAGCTCTTCCTGTTGTACCAAGTACAAAGTCTTAGCTTCACTATTCATCATTTTTCCCTTTATGTCTTCCAGCAGAATAGCTCTGAAATCCATTTGATGGGATTTTACATTGCAGGTGAATTTCCTAATATTTTTGCCACTCTTGTGTATTCTTCACTGGCATCAATGACATTTCATCCTGTTCTGTTGGGTTGCTATTCCACTGCAAATATTTTAAGACTGAAGGTTGAGTTTGTTCGTCTGTCAGAACACCATGATGACTCTGTTGTGACTTGATTTATTTTTCAGTTTTAATTTGGAGATACAGACAAAAAGTTTTGCTGTACCTTGTTAAGATGAAAAGTCTCTTATCAGTGGTGGTAACAGTTTTTACGCTACATGCATAACTGATAGGATGGGGACTCTTTATACTTAATGGGAAAACTAAAATTCAGCTTCTTCAGAGTATTTGAAAGCTATTTTGGTATTTGTGATTTCTCCTAACTGTGTGTGAACCAATAAAAATGAACAGTTGAGTTTGTTGGTGTTCATTCTAGGACAAAGGAGTTCCATGTATGATGAATCTGTGCAGTTACTGTCACCTAATGAATTCAAATATGCAGCATTCACAGAGAATTTCAAGCATCACCAGCTCTAATTGCCTTCTTAATCTTATTAATTATCTCCTTTTCTAACTTTTGTTTAGAGTCAGCATAAAAATATTCTTCCTGCTGAAATAACTTCATAGGCAAAGTTCAAGTGAGCAATTAGTGATTGCATCTGGTTTTGAGTTATCTTCCCAGCTTGTGGTAGTTCAGCTAATAACCTTTTAAAATTCTCATGTATATCCCCAGGCAGCTGTAGGTCTGTTTCCCAAATCTACTGCAATGTTCGAAGTGCTTGTCTTTCTAGGACCATCTGCTTCTCTTCTCCAAAGACCATAAAAATCCTTGGCAACCCCTTGAATGAACCTCAAACTTCCTAACATGCAGGAGTAGATGGAATACATAAATAGAAAAACTATGGGAAGATTTTAATTCTGATATTAAAGCTGTTCTGCATTCAATGACCATTACAAGAATAGATTTTATGCCTGAAAGCTCCTTAGTGAACCATTATGTATATCTGCATCGCATATAAAATTCCATTACAGAATTCCAGTATTTATCACTATCCTGACTCTTTCACTCACTAAAGATACATAATACCTAAACAGCATTGACTCTACATGTTTGTTAAATTACACCATGAACAAATCTAGGGAATCATTCAAAAATCATTCTCTTTCTTCCAGTATCCCTCTGCTAACTCTTGGATGTAAATCCCTGTTGCATGCTACTTGCCTAAATGCTGAAGCCTTCCCTAGATGTTTGCCACTTACTGGTATTATCCATCATAGCGTTCTGACTTATATAAGTTTTGAAGTTGTAAGTATGGTAGATCAAAACAATATTTGAATACACTAACATAAACTTATGAAATAGAAACCCACGTAGTGGTTAAAAGAAATTAGGTAGCTATTTAAGCCTTTGAAAAGACTGTTGTTTTTGCAATCACACACACAAAAAAAGTTGGTGTAAATCTAAGAGTTTTCACTGGGTACTACAATTTTAGTATGAGTTTCAGGTGAAGGGAGTTAACTGTGAATTGTCTGCTTAACTGAAGTATTTCAAGTACTTGGGTTGTCCAGGTTTTTCCTCTGTGTTCCAGAAAGAGGTGCTGATAAGCACCTGTTTTCCCTGAGGTGGTCCGCTAGCCACACAAGCCATGTCTATACAAATAGACTTATTCATCATTTTCTGGTTCTAAAAATATGCTACCTTTTCTATCGCCATCTTCAATTGTTTTAGGATAAATGAGCTTCAAGATCAGCTGTTTGGGTTTGGGGATTTTTTCCTGTTCCTAGAGATTATCCAACTTCTGCTATGCACTCACTGAGTTGTGCCAGTAGTTTCCTCTCTCTCAGGGAAGTAACCCTTCCTGAAAACTGTTCCTGCACAGCATTTCCTATTCTTAGGCATCCAGTTAACTTCAGATCATTGAATCATAATTTTATGGTTTTCTCTTGTCTTACTTCTTGTCTAAATCCACTATAAACAAAGAATAAAGAACACATTCCTGTTGAGTTTATTGTAAATCCATGCTGGTGATTATTTCCTGCCAGCACATCCATTTACCTGTGCTGAGTCCATGAAACCTGAGGATGGGATAGGTATTTGCATCCTCAAAAACATTTGTTTGGCTGAGGTGCCAAGTGCTAGGCACCCAAGCTGCAGAGAAGGCTGATATCCCTGGGTTCTCCAGCTTCATTTGTGCCTTCTCCAACGCAGTTAACACAGGTAATGCAGGTGGGTTGGATCCAAACTCTTACCTGAATGAGCTTTTCCCTCTTCACTGATTATCCAGGGAAGATAAGGAGACTAGAACCCTAACTCAGGCCCAGACAGTGCAGTTATATCTCTTACACAACTAGGGTGGAACATGGTGGAAACACTCACACCTCTGTCTGTGCATTTTATCTCAGGGATGTGTTTGCAGTCTCTGTAGACATTCCCAAGGTGGGCTGAAACCGGCCATTCCAGCAGTCTGAATCTTGACCCCGGCAGTGCATCCTGAATTGGAACGTCCTTTGTCACAGGCTGACTTGGGGACAGTTTCCTCTTGATATGTGGCTATTTGAAGCTGCAAAGCAGGTTGTTTAGATCAATGTTTGTAACCCAAATGCATTCAGTCATAGACTTTTGCTACCACTGGTTTCTTGCATAAACTCTGTTTATATGCTTCCATCACATATTTATATATATGTATGTGTAAATATGTTGTGGAAGTATACAAACAGGATTGTGCAGTTTTCAGCTTATGGCTGGTTTGCTCCCGCAGCATCATCTCAGAACATATTCTTACAAGTCTAACTGATCAGTTGTATAACCAGGGGTCAGTTACATGGTCGATGTCCTGGCTCGGGTCCATAGCTCCATATGTTAAGGCACTGCTTCTCAGAAAAGCTCTGCTTCCCAGCCAGGACTGGAGCCAGATCCTTTGTATTGGAACGTCCATCTCAGATTGCACACCCTGTGGTGAGCCTTGCACACGTGTGCTTTGAATATGCATTCCCACCGATGATATCATTTGGCTTTGAATTTGTGCAAGCAGCCATTTGTACTTCCTGTTCCTCTGCCTTTCATTTTCGTGCTCAGTCAGGTGTGAGATTGCTAAATACCTCTCAGGGAGTCTGTTTTTATTTCAGTAACAGCCTACATTTCTTTATCATCAGCACTCTGTATGTGGCACAGCTCAGAAGGAGTTCTTCCATTGGAAAACAGACTTGTAGCTTTGCTACAACTTTCAGATAAAACAGTGACATCGATGATTGGAAGAGCTGCTTAAGCACAGACTGACAAGGCTGCCTCTGTAACTCACAGCAATCCTTCCATTTTTGGCCAGTATGACCCTAACATTTTATTCTCTGCAATCTTTCTTTTTCAGTTTTGGGAGAAGTATTGCCTTATTAAGATATTTAAACAATAATGTATCATAGGAAATGTACTGGATGAAGAAGGACTCCTTGGCACTTACCACATATCTCGAAGGTCTGCTGTCCTCCCCACTTCACACTTGCTGCCCTCTCAGAAACTTCTCTGAGTCTGTGGTTTGTGTCCCTGCTGTTGTGAGTGGGATATGCCTCCTACCTCTCACTTCTGTTCTTGATCCTTTTGCCCTTTATCTAACAGTATAGTAATTTTAGGAGCAGAGGTTGGTTTTTCCAAATACAGCCTTGATGGTCACTCTCTCCTCACCTAACTAATTTGCTTAATGGATTTGTTAAAAAATGCAAATGTGCCCAAGGGGGTGCTTCCTGGGGGCTTCTCTAAGCTGTTACAAGATTTTGTAGGTACTGTATCTTAAGACATGTCCACTGTACCTTTACCTTATCAGCCTTTCAGGTTTCCCGGATCAGAGATGACAGCCCTGGCATTTGCCATGCTTTTTCCAGTCATCTTTCTGCTTGTTCTTATTTGTCAGCCCACGGGGTTAACAGAACTGTCTATGTTCATTTGAGAGAAAAGAGATTTCCTAGAATAGCAACCCTAGTAGGTTAACCTCCCTGTGTTTTCAATTTTATTGTTTGTCTAATAATGGAAAACCTGGAATTATTGTAAAGCAGACTTTACATGTTTTTGCCTGCTCACCAGAGAGGAGAGCAACAAAGACCTGCAAACACCTTCACCCCTTGAACATTCCCTGTGAATTGATATTCTGTTTCAAGAGGCAGAGGAGTTTCCCACTCTAGGCTGCTAACATGGCATTGCGTTCATGAAATGAATGTCCAGAGATGGAGGCATGTCCTCTGCAATCAGCCCAATCTGATGAACAACACACATTTCTGTAACACAATAGGCACTGTGTGAGGCTTGGGAGGGAGATGTGACTTAAAGGCACATTTTTCCCAGTCTTCTATTTCAGGTCAGACCTAACTTTCTGCTTTCAAAATTAGGCTTACTCTTTTCTTTGTTTTATCTGTATTATTCAGTCTCCAGATCTTGCTTGTGGTTCCTTATGCAAAATTCAACACTGTTGCTAAATTTGTGGCCCTTATGTTTGCATTTCATTTTTGATCAAATACTTTTTTTTTGTGCATCAGTCATATAAAATATTCTCAAAGGACAGAATAAATATTTCATTAGTATGTTCAAGTACAGCAAACATTACTGATCAGGAAAGTTTTGGGGTTTTTATAGGAACTGTTTGATTGTGGTCAGTCTGATATGTATCCAAAGTCTGTTGAGTGGATAATGCCCGAGGATTTCAGCAGTCTGCAACTCAGACTTTTATGAGAACATTTCTATGTGTCTGGCAATCAAGCCTCTTTTAGCCTGTAATGTCTCTCTCTCATGGCAAATTAGAGTATACACACTTTCAGGGAGAAAGGGAATGTTGGCTTAAGGAAAAAAAAATTGAGACCAAACCCAAGCTGATAAGACATGATATTTGCAATGAAACAAAGAAATAATAAAAAGGTACTAGTTATATTCCTCAACATTTTGTTAGATTTATAATAGTATCACCTAGACAGTTTTGTAATTTTGATAAAGAGAAATAGCTAATTTCAACCAAACTGAATTTATTTGAAAACAAGCAGTTTTCCAGATGTCTCCTACAGCATTCATATCATTTCTGGATGGTGTGAAAATTAACCAAGACATATATTAAAACTTGCATTAACCACCGGTGCTGTAGATTACATTGTCCTACAGAAAATTCAATTTTTCTTTGAAAATGAGTATGATTAGCAAAGGTAGCTGGCTGGGAAGCTCCAAGGACAAAGCGATCTCCAAAATCTAATGTAGAAAATGGGAATCATGGGGAGGATGCTGAATGGAGAGAAGGTGTGAGAAGGCAGGAAAGTAGAAAGGTAGCTGTTGATAAACAAAACCAGAGACCCTTACTTAGGTAAAAGTGGTCTGAACTTTGATGGACAAAGACAGCTAAGGTTAACAAAGAAGCTGGAGTTACAGAAGAGGTGTGTACTGAGTAATGTAACAAGGGATGAAGGAAACCCAACCAAAAGGGACTTGGCCTCAAAAGGTGCAGTTCTTTCAACATTTATTCAATATTTATTAATATGGCATGCTTATGGTAAGCTTTTTTTCCCTAATGATTGATAAAAATAATCTTACATTTCTCTGCTGAATATTGAAAGTCTTCCAGCTGTGGACACACTCAAGGTTCAATAGGGATGGTTCTGGACAGAGACTGGTTGGAAAATCCTATCATGGTGAAGCATTTTCAATTCAGTGGGTTTCTTGATAGAGCAGATTTTTGACACTCAAATATTCCTTGTTGGAGATCTTACTGACTTCCAGTGATAACATAGTGGTCTGCTTCAGAATATGCCTTTTCACTGTGGTCCTTATAATAAGAAGCCCTCTGCTACTTACTGCAAAAGTCTTTCTGTGCAGTAATTAGCACTGGCTAGACATGTATATCCTGCAAATACACGTGCAGGACCTTGAGTCCTGTTGATTTCAGAAGATCAGCATGAGCAGCAAGGTTAGATCCTTGAAGAATGAACTTGTTTCACATTTCAAATTCTAATCTTATTCCTTCAGCCAAAAATCTCTTCAGTTTTAAGCTATGCAGGCATGGTTTTTGATGTAAAGAATCTTAGGAAATGTGGACGTTAAAAGGGAAACCAAACCAAAATATAGCATACAAACACAGTAGTGTTTCTTGATTCACATTTTGAAAACTTCTGTATTTTGCAGTTTTAAAAAATCCTAACCAAAGGCAACTCTGAAGACTTTCTGAAGAACTTTCCTGACCAGTAGTGCCCAAATTTGTCATTACTGTCTAGCAGGCATCAGTGTTTCCCAAAGATTCCTTAAGTGTAAAGAAAGAAAATGTCAGCTTGCAAAAAAATATTTTAAAAACTTTTAAAAATCCTTCATCAGAAAAACCAAATTCCCACTCTGAAGAGCATGGTTAATTTTACAGGAAGTAGAAAAACAGGAATCAGTTTCTCCGAACTAGAATTGCTATACAAAAAAACTTCCTCTCTCAGGGATTTTCCTTTCCTATTAAAGACACTGGAAGTTTGTCTCCCAGTGAATACATTAGCCCTTGTGTTCCTGTGCCTCCTTTTCTTATTTTGGTATCCACTGAGGCTGGTGCCTGTACAGCCTGGGACTCATCCCACAGTGACTGTGCATGGATGGCAGCAGAGTCAAACACACTCTTTCCCCACACAGGCAAACAATCCAGGCTCATCCTGGTGACTCACTCAACAACAGATACTACCAGCTCATCTCAGGGATGGAAGATTGTAATTATGCTAAAAGTGGTTAAACCAAGCTCTGGATAAACTCCTCTGATCCTAGAATAGCAGCTGAACTGCATGAAGGGCTTTGGCTGAATACTGTTCACCATGCACTGACTTAGCTCCTCTAGCCTTGGAGTATTTGAAGCATCTGGCTCGTGTACTCAAGGGAGAGCTTCCAGGTTTCTCCCATGAGGATCTTCATTGAGGTCTTCTGTGCCTCTTTTGGCCCAGTTCATACATGCTGCTGCTGCCAGAAGGATACCAGATTTATCTGAACTACAGGTACAGCCAGGATGGAAGGAGCCACTGCAGTGTGTCATATCGTAGTTTTCTCTGAGGAAGGAAGTTTGTCATCTGTGTCACTGCTGTTTGTCAGTTGTGTTTAAAATGCATTTTTCAATGTGCTGAGATACTCAGGTGTATTTCTGAGGGTTTTCTTCCCACTAGCTCTGGTGGGTTTTTTCATATTAGGAAAGATCTCTACAGAACTGACTCTGAAGCACTTTAAGCATCAATTAAAGAGCAACTATTAATTTTCTATCAAGACTCTTCCTATGACGTTATCCTTTCATTTTTTTGACTGGCCATATAATTGATTATGTCCCCATTTGCCTTCATTATGTGCAATCTTTCCAGAAAATCTCTTAGATAGGAGGCATTTTCATTGGGAAATACTTGAAGATTTTATTTAGTACAGTCAAAAGTGTCAAAACAGCTAATTGAACACTTTCATCTCCATGACTAATGAAAGATTAAATTATTGCAAAAATATGTCACAGGAATCTACAAATTTTAATGGAAAATAGCAACCTCATTAAATCTGAAGGCAGTTAAATGCTACTGAGGGAAGTGCCTCACTGCAGAGACCTTTGCAAATGCACAAGGAGAGCACCACCACTATGCATTTAGGTGTCTTAAAATCATACAGACTGCTCCTAGGTAAATTCCTCAGTGACCTGCGACCCGAGCCTGTTTGTTTGCAGGTATCCAAGTGGGTTTCTGGTAGGAACAAAGAATCAGAGAGTAGAAGGTTTTGTCCAAGAAAGAATATTCAGTGCATGTCAGTGGTAGTGCAATGGTAGTGAGTGTTGTTTAAGAGGTAGCATCTACTCTGCTGCTCTACATTTACACGTCCCTAGTATTTCTTTCACAGGACCCACAAGGTTCAGTATAACTCAAATCAGACTCTGGATGTTGTAGGCATTCCTTGGAGAAATTGTGCACTAGTTACAAGTCTGTTGATGCATTGGCAGCTGTGTAAGCAGGGAAAAAAATCAGCCTTGCAAGCAAGCACAATTCTTTCACCCTGTTTGGAAATCTGTCTCTTTACTACTAGTAGTAAATCTCATCGCCTTACCTAATACACTGCTGAGCGCTGCTCTCTTCCATGTTCCTCTTTGTCTTCATTTTGCCAAATCTTTTCCTTTGTTTCCTTCCCTCTCTCCTGTCTGTGATGCCCAAAATTTGTAAATTGTATTTGCTTCCTTCCTAGAAACATATCTCTACCATCTTTTTTTCTTTTCCTAGTGTGTCCTGACAAAGTACTGAAGAACCTTGATTTTGGTATCAGACTGAGCTTTCATCCTTTGCCATCAAGTGACAGAGCAATGAAGGGTCCATATGGGAAAAATTGATGTAGATTGTAATAGTCTTTAGCTAAGTTCAGTTTCCATGAGAATGAGTGGTTGTTTTTGGAGGCAGGAGATTGTTTAGAGTTTCAAAGGGAGAATGGGACTGGAGTAGATAGGGCTATGTGTACTCCTTCCAGACTGACAGAAAACACATAATTCATGCAAATGTTGTAGAAATAGAGTGGAATTTTCGAGCTTTTCAAAGAAATGTGCCCATACATGTGAACCAAATAGAAAATCTATGGTATAAGCCTATTTTCTCTGCTTAGCTGCTGCCTTACTCTGTGATCCTAAGCCACTCTTGAAAAGAACAATTTCCCATGGCAAGATGAAATTTGGTAAGCTGTTTATTCATTTTAGCTGCCTCTTGGAAAGTCACATTACAATAATCAAGACATAGGCACAGATTTTAAGTGGAATTCCATTGTTTTCAATAGGCTTTAAATTAAGGCCATTTTGAGAGGAAAACTTTGATGACATGGAAGATATAAAAAAGATCAGTGGTGGAGATAAAAGGGAAATCTTCTCCATTCCCAAGCTATACAATTTTTCATAAATTACAGAAGGTAGAGATTTCTTTGGTCTATTCTTCCTTAGGAAGATAAAGGGTGAAAAGTTTGAAAACAATTGTCTAAAAGTAACTCTTCAGGTACTGTTTGTTTGCAATAAGTATATGACCTTAATTTTCATTCCTCAGATGTTATTTACTTAATTCTTCCTACTTTTCACCCAGGTGGTTTGTTCAACTACTGTGGGATGTATGACAAACACTTTTAATTCTTTTATCCTAAAAAAATATTTTTTCCCCATGAAGTCACCTCTAATTTTAGATGTACATTTGATTCCTTTTTATTTGTCATTCTGTGTCTAATTTAGTTGCCTGCCAGCTCAGATGTGACATTTCTGGATTACGGTAATGTATACTGATTTTCTCAAATCCACCCACAGCCAGTTTACTTCCTCTGTTTGATTGACAAAGATGCCTTCAGATCTGCTGATGTGGCAGAACTGAACTCAGGTCATAAAGCAGTTTGGGACCAATGTATTGAGTCCCCACCTTATGGCAGGGATGAGTTGCAGAATGGCAATGCTGTAACTTCGCCAGGTTACAAACTGGGGAGAAGAAACAAGATTAATCACTGATCTGTGGGAACAAAAGCTTTTTGATAACCACATTATCTACTTTTCTAAGGATATGAGCGCAATGCACTTACTCTTGTAAATACTATACTCTGAGAAGAATATGGAAACAAGTATTTTCAATCTTCTATGGAGTGGGATATTCACCATAACTTATTCCAAAGTTCCTTCCTCTTTCTCGGAAGAGGTCTTATTTGCCAGAGTAGATTATTTAAAAGTAGAATGTATTTGTTGCCACATAGAAAGGAACTTTAAATTTTATTCCTGTATAAAACTGCAATGTATAGATATAATCTCTGTGAACAGATGGATAAGAATTTCTTGTGGCAATTGCTTTAATTTCTAAGTAGAAATCAGAGGTTTGATCTCTGTGTGTGCACACAAATATGTGTATATATATATTTCCAAAAAGCAGGTTGCTTCCTAATTTCAAATGAGCTTTGTGTTTTAGTGTGATGGGTTTTAAGGATTTAATAGATCAAAGTGTTCAATGTTTGCTGTAAGGAAATAATCATATTTAGGTCACAGATAACAAAGGAGGGCTGTTGGATGTCCTAAAAGCCAGCAGATTTCCTGCTCCGGTGACAGCAGATCCACTGGCAGTGGCTGCAATGCATTCTTAGTGCGACAGCTGATGGCAGGAAAGCCTGGGAGTGAGAAGTGTCCTGCTTTCCCAGGCTCCTACATCTCTGGCCTGTGGTTTGCTAACACAGAGTTTATAAGCTCCTTCTGAAAATTAGATTTATTTCTAATTCAAGAAGAAAACGCACGGGAAATTCATGATCTGACTTTGGAAGAAATTTTGCTCAGATTTAGTTGTTTTGTAGACAGGCTTCCAAAAACCTGTAATATTGTCCGTAGTCAGGATTAAATTTTGCCTTCATTATCTCAGTTAAACCAGTAGCCATCAACATGGCAAATTCTCCACATAGCTATACCTCAAGGTAGAAACTAGATTTGTGCTTTTACTTGAACTAATTAGGAGTAAACAATTTTGCTCACTGCCCTGAGGTCCAAGAAAAATAAGAGCACTTGTATTAGTGCCCTTTTAACAGCATCTTACATAATACTGATTTATTTGGTCCAAACTTTACTGTGCAGATAATTAACAAAAAAAATCCCTTTTAAAAATAATTTGTAGTGTATGGAGGATAGGAATGAGGTCTTGAATATCACATTAGACATTTAAATGAAGAATAACAAAGAAAGAACGTTCAAAAACATAATCTTGGTTGTAGTTGGATATTTTTTGCATCATTACTTCCATGCTGGGTTCTTATTAAACCTAAATCTTTGATATTTTTGAGATTTTTCAGGAAATTATCATTACTGTTAATATATGTAATTTCTCCTTCACCTACACCAGTTCTAGCTAGACATACATTAGCCAAAACCATGGTGTGGGGAGCTCACAGTTGCAAGGAATGTTGCAGTATTCCTGAAAGCTGTGTGCCAGGGATACAGATCTAAGCCATCACACAAATGAATAATGGGCTGGAAAACCATAATTCCTTCTGGAAGTCTTAATCATACTTTATTTTCAGAGTGCACAAGTTTTACATCTCCAAAGTAATGGCAGCCCTTTCTTCCCAGAAAGCTTTCATCTTTTTCAGAAATAGTGTTTGCATAGTGTAGTCATATAAGATAAAAGCAAAATAGGGCTCTGTGGAGAGATAGTATCCTGTATTACATACAGTTGGAAAAAGAAAAAAAGACAAGATTTTTGGCACAATGAGTACCAGAAACATCAGCGAAATGTCTTCTATGTTTCTGAAGGTCATAGATTGTGATGTGTTTGGCTCTTTCATGATGGAAATTTTCTTCAGCACATAACCCAATTAAAACTTTTCTCCAGACAATTTTGAACAATAATGATATATTTGGGGAAGGAGTTCCAAGAACACAATTTTTAATTCTAGGCAAGCGGTAGATTGGCTAGTGACACAAGAGGTCAAAATCAAGCACTCAGGAGATGGGGAATGGCAGGAAAAGTCGATGTCTGTAGCAGTGATCGAATGGATGGTACCCGGTGGGCAACATGAACAGGGTGACCAACTGGTCAAGAAAACAGGAAAGACGCATCTGGCAATCAAGAGGCTTACAGGGAAGCTGCCAGACCAGTTTGATGGGACATTTCCCTGGATAGGACATTTTGTGTTCCTGCAGTCATGCTCTAAGACTCAGCATACAGGATGAGGCCAAGGTTTCTGATTTGAACAGAGGTGCAGACAACAAAAGTAATAATGAAGGCAGAGTCTTTGTGTTGCTGAGTTAGTGATATTTCATACATTCATCATCAAGCTTTACCCTTTCCTGCCGCAGCATCCCAGAGCAGTATTACCTGTTGTTATGAAGTTGAGATCTCTGCTCTATTTCTTGAAACTTTTAGAAGCCTGCATGTGAGAGCATCCCCCAAACTATTCACTCAGATGTTATCTCCCTACTGCTCTGCTTTAATCCCTGCCAACACTTTTGCTGCCAGTGAACCACCGGAGGCCACTGTGTTTGCCAGCTGTCTAAATCAGTGCTTCTTCTGACTGCCCCAGAGAGCGGACCCACAGCTGTACCCTGAAAGCATTTCCTCTTTTGTGCCAAATAAATGCAATGGGCTTTGATAAAACATGTAGGCACCTGCTTCCCATCCCCACACACTGGAGGAAGCTTTACCAAGCATAGTGCACAAGAGGCAAACTGGAGAAATGGGTTACTAACTAAAGAGCCCTGCATAAGGTACTAATCTTGGTTGTGAAAAAGTTTTGGGATGAAATAGAAATAATAGTTTCTTAGGGGCTCACTTTTCATTTCTTTCTTTGGAGAAATGAAAAGACTTTGTTCACAATATTGTGGTTTTCTAATCCACTGGTTTTAAAATTATTCATAGATCTTGAGTATTATATACTGTATTGAGACTTATATACTTGAGTATTATATGAGGCTGCTGAGAACTCCTGGGTGTTCTGTGCTTCACTTCTTTTTCTGGAGTTTTCCCTATTTGTATAAATTGTTGAATATTCATTTAGTTGGAAACAAACAAATAAATGAACAAACAGTCATGGCCTTTGTAGTTCAGTAATAAATTAATCTGGGGAACATAGACATGGGTTCATAGCACAACTCCCAATTTATAATAATTCATAAGTAACTCCAAAAGATGAGATTTACGAAAGCACTTTTTAGCATTCAAGAACCTTCACCTTTAAGACTCTCACTAAAGAGATGGAAAAACTGAATTTAGACTTTGCTCGGGGCCATTGCAATTTCAGCCAAATGCCAGAAACCCCCAGTTGCATCTAAACATCTTTATTGAAAAATGTAATTTCTGTGGTGGGACTTAAACAGCAATATTTGTCTAGGATTACAGAATTATTTCTGCTCTACTACTTGATGGAGCATTAGTGAAATTGAGACCAATTCATGAAAATTCCTTTGGAAAATGACACTTAAACGCCTAAGTTACTGAACAAAACATTTTCCAAACTTCTAAATTTTACTGAGACACCATAACTACGAGAAAAATAAGTTTAGTTTAATTATTTTTCTTTTTAGAAAACCCGGACTGGATTCATCCCAGAGTACGGAACGGACTCAGTAATTCAGAAACCCCGGACTGGATTTTTGCCGGACTACGGAATGGACTCGATAAGTCCGAAAACCCAGACTGGATTTTTGCTGGAGTATGGAATGGACTCTGGTAATTCAGAAAACCCGGATTGTGCAGCTCAAGGTATTATTCCCCCTGCTAGATACAGCCCTGTCAGCTGATGGATGCTCTGCGTTCCCTTTGGAGGGTGCTGTCCCTAGCACAGAGGTCACCAAAAAGAATATACGAAGGCAATTCACTTAGTTCTGTGTAGAGCTCAGTGATTTGGCTTAAAGGGCTGATGGCAGAGGGTTTGAACTGGAACAACAGAAAGAGCTGAAGCAAAGCCACCTTCTGCTGATTCCCAGGGAGTAAGAACCACTAGCTCAGGGAAAAAGTTGCATGCATCCTATTTGGATACTTAAGGCTGCTCAAAATCCTAACGACTCTCCGGAACTGTTACTACTCAGAGTCGACTTCATGACTTGGGATTCTCAACAGAGTTCTTAATTTTTTATTTTTTATTTTTCTAATATATAGGCTAGTGCCTAGCTAGCACACACAAAAGAGAGCTGAAGATTTACACACAAATGTGTTTCCCAGCAGTGAGCACACTCTCCTGTGATGTAGGAAGCAATATTAATTGAAGTGAGATCTTGCAGCCTGACTCTACCACATCCCAGGGAAATGCCCTAGTCCTTGGGCATTCAGTTAATCTCTCATTATCTATCCCTCTGGTCTCTTGAATAAATTATTTATGAAAAGCAGAAAAACTTCAATAGGAAAAAGTGAAAAGATATTTACCATGGAGTTCCTGGTAAAGAAGCCATTTCTTCAGGAGGTGATGCATGTTTAAAAAAACCCGCCAATTTAGATAACAAATCAATTTGCACTTTGGAGGCAAGTACACATTAAGCTAGACAGCTGCTATCCTATATGTGGAAAAAATGAATTTTCTTCTCTCGGTACCAAGCAGAACCAAAACATATAGGAACACAGGGTTCCTACTGACACAATGAAGAGGCACAATGAATCTAATAGTGCCCTTATCCTGATATTTGTATTAGGTTATCTGAAAATGGGTAGCAAAATGACTTATCTAATAGTAGACTATTGTAATAAAAAGAAATGGGATTTTTTAGACAGTTGGAAATGTACCTCATTTTTTCTTTTTTTCACCAAGACAATCAGAGATATATTCAAATAATCCAGGTTTCTTCTTATTAAAGCTTATCAGCCTTCATTTTCTTGTGCAAAACTCATTTTTCATTCTGATTAAATGACTTTAAATGACTCTGTTTTGTGCTTGGTATGCCAGAACAGAGGAGCATTGATGACCAGTAGTATTACACGAACTGTTTATCTCTCCAGTGACAGTCTCTGATTTCCTACAGTTGGAAGGGTTCTGTTCATATGACTAATGCTGCACTTTTCAATAGGTTTTATTGAGTGTACTTTTCAAAAAGAATTTTTGGGATGAGTCACGCACAGTTTGTGCACTGTTTATCCTTCACTAACACATCTGGAATACCACAGGGAGTAATTGGGATTTTAAGTGGTTTATGATGTTGATATTCAGTGCATTGTGAAAAAGCTTAATTGTTTTTAATTGAGCAGTAGTATAATAACCATTTTTTTTCAATTAAAAATCCTTTTGGGCCAAAGGCAATCACAAATCCAAAATGCTTTTTTATGGTTCATTTTCCTCAGTTTATTTCTGTTTTGACAGTTGGAGCCTTTCTCTGATGATAGGTTCCAAAACAAAGAATTTTGTTGCTCTCCCATGATTTATCTTCCTGAATCTCAGAGGGCATATGGTTCTGTCATGATATCTACAGAACTAAATAACTGAGACAATACTTTCTAATATATCATTTCAAGCATGTGTTGTTAAAGCTTTACTTTACACAGTCAAATGAGCCAGAAGAAAAATCAATACAAACAGTGGAAAACCTTAATTTTCCTCTATTTCGCTGTTTGATAACAGGTAAACAGCTTATATTTCTTGTAGGAGCACCAGCATAAGATCCTGAGGAGTAGAAAATCAGTTTTATTTGTAGCAAGGTAGGCTGTGCATCAAATACAAGTATATATAAATGCTGAAGTTTCTGTAAACCACAGATGTGTGCAAGAAAACAAAGTGAAAAGAGCCTGCTAGAGGCGGGAGAGAATATCAGCCATCAAAACAAAATAGTTTGCAGGTTACCCATCCAAGAATAGGATGCTGCTATTTCACATTTAAGAAATGTACTCCTGTCTTAAGGGACACTTTTCAAAATGAATGTTTTCTGTCTTGATTTCTATGCCTTTAGTTTCTTCTTCTTTTAAGGAGCTTCCCCTTTATAAGTGAGAATTATCAACTGCATTTTCCAGATTGCTCTTAGAAACTGAATTTCTCTTCAGAGAAGTGCAATTGCTACCTAGTTTCAATCTAGCCATTGAGAGGGAAAAAATGTACTACTAAATTGTAATGAAAGCTGTTTGAAAAAGGAACACTCACTCAGTCACCATTTGAACATAACATTCGGGAGAACTTCTCATGTCTGACAGTTGATGTTATTTTAATACAATTACTCCTCATTAAAGTTTGCTCAGGTAGTGGGGACTGCTTCCAGTTTTATTGGGATGTGAATGTCCCAGGATTCACACTGGGGCTTTGGAAGTCAGGTCTGTTTTGATGACTGTTTTTTTATGCTATTCAAGGGATGTGCAGATCCGAGCAATAATTCATTTTACATTTCAACACGACAGGAATTTAAGTTAAGCCTTTTCCCATGAGCAAGGAAGGTTTTTTGTACTATAAACTTATTTTTTTTAGAAAATTTTAATTGGTCCGACAGCAGTGAAAAATATGAACTGCAACCAAACTAAATTTGTTTTACGCCGAAGGGCAAGGTGGAAGTTGTTACCACGGACACAGGTGGAGCACACGAGACAAAGTGGTTGTGTGCAAAAATACCTGCAAAAATCTTCAACTCTCTTCTTTGGCTTAGCACCAGGATGTCAAGGAACTGAGGAAGGAGAAAAACACAAGGAAGCAGAACAAGTGCCAGAGAGGCATGAGGCTGTGGACATGAATTGATCTGATGGGGTAAAGAAGTTGATCTTCCCTTGGTGCCCGGTTGCTGGAGAAACAGGCTCTCAGGGCAGCATGCTCTCTTGTAATCCATTTTAAACAAAACTGTGGGTCTAATTCAAGCAGGCTTGATTTAATTGTTTATATTGTTATACTAATTTATACTATTACACTAATTGCTGCTGGCTGCTTTGCCTGAGAGGCGCCAGGAGAGAGCACACAGCTGCTCATCTGGGCAGGCTGGTGACCTCTCACAGGAACAGCACAGAACCATCGCAGGCAGAAATGTTCCATCCCGTGCCAGCACGCAGCTTTAGACAACAGGAAAAAGAATTAACCACTAATTAATATAAAATTATTAATCACCATTGTTATTGTTGTTGTATCCAAAGGTCTGTCAGAAAGAGCTCCCTGCTCCACTGGCCACTGACCCAAACAGAGATGTAACCAACTTCTCCTGTAACCTGGAAGCCTCACAGGGAACAAGAGTGGAGGCATGGGCACAAACAGGTACAATGAACAGCAAATGAGATATTTATCTCTGATCCTTTTTTCAGAGAGGTGTAGGTGTCTGCAGAGATCAATCTGTGTAATACACTTGCATGAGTGAGATAATGGGCTGGTCTATTTTTAAAGGGTAGTTTTCTTTATGTTGATTATTGAACCTACCTCTATTTTAGTGAAAAGAACTTTGACTTTACAGGAGGTATAAAAGAGTTTATTTATTTTTTATAAAGTTTAGGATCAGATTGAAGATTTTTGACTCCAGAGAGCTTCCTCAGCATAAGCCTTTTGTTCCAGGATATCCAACACATCCCTACAACGCAAAACATCCAGATATGGACCAAATGAGTGGAAGGATATACTGGCACAGACAGCTTAAGGGTAGTTCTCAGTTCAGAGGGAAGGCAAAAATATTGCAGCCTTTGCTTGCATTACAGTACAAATCAAATTTGCCATATTTGAAAAACAGAAAGATTAGGTATTATTTTGGGTGTAGGATATATCATTTGACAATGAAATCAATTGATATCAGAGGAGTAGAGAAGTGATAAAGGACACTATTTATGTGAACTTGTCATGGACAATGGTAATTAGCCATCTCCCTGGGCAAGAGAGGATCATGGGGCATCGGGTGTTGTGGAGCACTTTGGCAGTTGGGGTTTTCTTTCACAGCTACGTGCAGCTTTGTGTTCCTTCAGTTTCTCAGCCTAAGAAGGATTGTGAGGTTTCAGCTATGGCTTTGTCAGATGTTTTCATAGCTTTGAGAGATTGTTTCAGATCTCTGTTTCTCAGATATTTTCATCATGTGCTGTTGTAGCTGCCTTGGTGAAGTGGCTTCTATTGTCAATTCTGCCAGGCCAGACAAAATGGCTTAGATTTATTTGTCTCTTTTTCAAATAACCAAGTAAGCAAACTGCAACTGATGAGTTTATTGCTGTGTCTCAATGCTAAAGAGGATAGTGACTTTGGAAAATGCTGTTTATGGAGTATATTGACAGAGATTTCAGAGGCAGAATATCTGGGTTTGTTGCTTCCCAAATCTTGCAAGTGCAAGTTCCTATGCTCCCAGTGTTAAAAAGGTTGAAGGCTTAGGTTTTTGTGGGTTTCTGTGCAAAGAAATATGAGGAACATGGAATAAATCAATGTAGTATGACCAGATGTAAAGACAAACTCTGCAGGACAGTCTCAACCATCCAAGCAGCTCTGATAGGCACAAACTTGGGAAGAACACTTAGGATTTCAGGTGAGAAAGTCATGCCACAGTGTCTCATAAAATCCCTGCTGCTGCAGAGCCCCACTGGGCTGAAGGGAACCTGCCAAATCTTTTGTCTGCCCATACAGGACACAGAAACAGAGCAGTGTTTCCTTCCCAGGCTGTTTTTGTTCATTTTCTGTTTATTGTGATGGCCGTATCATGACATTTGTCTCGACAGAGTGATGTTGCTGTGCAAGCCAAATACCAATCCATGTTTTCAGCTTTCTATAAAGATTAAAAACAGAATGCTGTCAGGAGGCCACAGCAGGAGTTGGCACAGGGCAATTTCAGTTTATACTGTTCGTTTCACTGAAAACCGTATTTCAGCTAGAAAATGGATGTATTTGACGTTCTGAGAATCATCAGGAAGGGAATGGAAAGGAGAAAATAGTTTGTTTCGTAAGAAAATGAGCAAAAACTATTCCGAGCCCAACTTGTTATGGTCAGAAGTTGATATAATATCCAATATCATCAACAACAGTGCTGTACATGCTCACGAACCACTAATGATCAGTACTAAGCAATTAGAAATAAAATTTGGCAAGAAAAGGACACAGAAGGAAAAGAACTTCTATTTTAACTATGCAAAATCAGTTTGAAAATCATATCTATTTTGTGGGAGATGCTAAATAATTTCTACACCACACAGTGGATTTCTTTCCTCCAAGAACTGAGGGAATAAAGCTTTTTCTTTTCTTGAACAACTTAGCTTACCAAAGTTTCTGCATATTTTGTTCAACTGCCTTAGAACTGTATCTATATTTTATTCACAGGAAAGGACTAGAGCAGGATCTCAGGTCATTTCTTCACTGAATTGGTTAAAAGATGCTTTAAAGTTATTATAAAGATAAGCAGGACAGAAATCTCAGAAGGCTGGCACAATTTTATACCAGCTAGGATGCAAGCTTTTTCAAAAGTCGAATGCCTTATTTATTCTTCATTAATTACTCCTTCTGCTGGTAGAACCCAGAGAACTGTAGCAGCTTCTGTGCACTATTACATAAAAGATCCACAAATGCAAATTTTTGGATGAGGAGCGAGTGAAGGTCCATGTGGGTTGATATCCATACTAGAACACAGCGCAGAAGGCACTGCCTGGGCCACACCATATACACACATAGAAATACCCAAGGAAGAAAGCAAGTACTTAGGCGAGAAAAAAGTCCTAGAAAATTAATTTTCCTTTTTTTCTGTCTCACTTCATGAAAAGAGAAGGTTTTAGAGCTGCAGATAAGTTTTGATTCAGTTTCTCTATGCAGAGGTCTCCAGGGTTTCCAGAAACAGTCAGAGTCACTCTCCTCTGTCACTTTTCACCCAGAAGGTCAGATGTTCACTGCAACAGGATTCTATAATGACAGTATGTCCATGAGTCTCCCTTTTCTCGTACAGAGGAAGGAATATGGATTACAGGGCCCATGTAAATTACATTACATTATTGGTGTGATAAACCCAAGTTCTCCAAAGTCAGACCATCTGCATGAAACTGAACTGTTGCTTCTTTGTGTATAATGCATTATATTATTCATTATTATAATCAAGCACAATTATACTATGCCTTATAGGTCTCCTGCTTCATTAAGTCATAAAATCAACAAAGCTATTAGTACTTTATCTCTTCATTTTTCAATTTGTGGCCCGTTTACTAGTGATGATTCCAACCCTAGTGTGAAGGAAAAATTGCTACTAATTAGTGGTCTTTCTGCTGCTCCTTGTTCTGGATACTGATTCCTTTTCAGAATGTTGGGTAAAGAAGTGTTGCATGATCTTTTACCAATACAGAACCCGTACAAAGAGTGAGTAAAGGAAATGTGTGCTTACATGGTCACCATCTAACTGAGATTTACAGGGCCCATTGCTTACTTAGGCTTTCAAATGTGTGAACTGCAGGGTACAGTGATGCCTATCAGACAAGGGTGTTCAGACTTAGACAACCCAAAAAACAAGATAAACTCCCCCTGTTTCAAATCAGACTTTCTGTGCCATAACGAGAAACACACAATTAGTGACTAATTGGGAAAAGAAAGTGGTTTCAGTGACTTACCAGGTAGAATTGACCCTATGAGATATGGCAACAGTGAGATCTCCTGGTAGGGAGGACGAGGGTTTTATCCACAGCAGTGAACAATAAAAACAAGATGTATAAAAGGCTCGGGGGAGCAGAGAAGGAGCTGAGATTTGTAATCCTGAGGAAGCTCTGGACCACTTCCAGATATAAATTTTGTAAGCAAGAATTAATTAGTAGCTCTTATTGTCACAAAGTGTTAGAGGAGTGACTCAGAACAAGGGTAAACACTTGGGAGATGGGGCAGCACTTCCCTGGAAGGAACATAAAGCAGGCTGGAAAAACAACTATAAGATAAGAACTATTGTGCACATAACCAGCAGTTCACCCTTAGATTTGAAAGGAATCTGTTTAAAAACTGTCTTGTCCCTCTAGATTTTATCATGATATCAGGCTTGTTGGACTAAGCAAGAATTCCTTTTGCCTTTCTTAGTCACACATGACTTGGAGTGACTGAAATGCTGTAGTATTGCATGCAATATCCTAACAGACTATACTGATTTGCAAAAAAAAAGGCATATACTATTTTTATCCACAAGAAATTAAATTAATGATATCTAAACTCGTTGAATTTTGCTACTAAGTGTAACATTAGATTATTTTCAAATATTGAGACTGAAACAAGCATAAAATTCTTGAAAGTTTTTCAGGGTGTGTCTAGAATTTCAGGCAATTTTTCAGTCAGATTGAAGGCAACAGCTCAATGTTTACCATTGTGAGTACAGTACAATCCTTTGCCTTTTTGTGATTGTCTCTGAATCTAGTGTGTTTGAACTGTAACTGCTCAACACTGTAATTCATGTCATTGAACAAAAAAATATGAAGTAGTTCTTTTTGGAAAAAGAACAGTTCTCCCATGACTGGTTTTCTAGTGATGGAGTGTTTCTATTCTCCTTTTTGTGAACTCAGCTAGAAGGTAACAGTTTTATGACTCTAGATTTATTTTCCTTTTATTTTTAGTAGTGAGACAAGAGAAGTGACCGTCTGAAGTCATAACGTATGAAAAGGAAGTGTAAGGGGAAATTAAAAATCCAAGACTGTTCTATGCTGTGAATTTAATGATTAAAGTATGAAAAACAAATTGCAGCTTTTTATCCAAAAGAAATGATACTTTCTTTATGATTTTCCTTTCTATTCACCCACATTTTCTGTTCAAGTATAGACATTCTTAATTAATTATGGATGATTGTATTTACATGTTAAATTCATTGTATTACTTAAGCCTGTAGCAGTTTGCTATTAAATCAAACATGAAGTGATAAAAGGACAAGCAATTCCATTAAATTTCTCCAATGGAGATGTTATATTATGAAATGGAAGTTATTTCTTCAGTTGATGACATTAAGTCTGGTGGTACAGATGAACACTATAGACATTTCTTCACTTTCCAAATATATCCAAAATTAAATGTAAAAAACTAGAGTGGTCACATCCATGAGGAAAAACAGAAAATATACAGCATAAGGCAGCAGCAAGAACCTAGGGAGCTGAAAAGGTATGTCTGAAAAAGATGAGAAGGCAGCAAGAGGTGCAGGACTCACATTTCCTCTAGACAAGAGTACAGAACAGCCTCTGCTTGGCAGTGCTTTTCCAGGTGGGGCTGAGCCTATCTTCTGCTGCAGTGAAAACACAACTTCAGCAGCAGTTGAGTCCAGCCTCGTGTAATTCCCAGCTGCACCGACACCGCTCATTCTTCCCTCTACTGGTGGGTCTGGTCCCCAGAGATGGAGCATCTCCTGGATAAAAGTACACCTACATAAAACCTCTGTGTGGCTCCTTTTGCAGGGTAAATAACCCTAAACTGATGTGGAGATAGGAGTGAGTTACCAGCAGCCCTGGATTTGCCTGATGTTTGATACGCACATTTTGTATCGATGTGCTGCCCTACATTGGAATAATGACCTCTCTTCAGCAAACGAAATTTTAACAAAGATTTTTAAAGTTCACTTGCTGTTTCCCAATCTTTAAAGGCACAAATATTAGTAAAGCTATTACCTAGTTGCTTGGCACCATCTTCCCTGATGATTAACGTATGCAACGTTTCTGCCACAGGCACAGCGCAGCATTCCAAGTAGCAGCAGGGGGTTGAAGCGAGATGCTAAAGAACATTTGTGCATGCAGCATTTAGTGACTATTTAGAAAAAAGTCCTTTTTTTTTTCAATTGCAGAAAGTCCACAAAGGAGGAGGCCAGGAAATAAATGAAAGTAAGGATCGATCAATCTTTGGTTGAGCTGGAGGGCAATTTTTCATTCCTCTGACAGGATCTCTCCTGTGCATTTACAGGACTGTGCTTTAGGATGGTAGGCATGCATTCAACATGAAAAAAAAATACCTAATTCTTTCTATAAAGCATTCAGTTCAGGAAAACATTAACTGCAATAATTTTTTTTTTTTTTT
>WEKY01048928.1:96889-264022 GCA_013390045.1 Picathartes gymnocephalus
TTTTTTTTTAACAAAAGAGAGACTGCATGGTGAGAGTGAAAGGGCATGAGAGGGTTGGGAAGCAAGATGTGGCCCATAGCTGGGGTGGGCAAGACAGAAATTCAGGGCAGCAGCTTGGGAAGAGGTAGAAAAACCCTGCTATGGCCTCAGGACAGGAGCTGGGGACTGGTCTGATCATCACCTAATCTCCATTGGATTCCCCACGTTTGCATTCCTTGTGCTGAGCAAGCAGTGAATAGTAAATAAATAGGGACTGCAGCCAGTTGCTTGTGACAAATCCTCACTGATACTGGCATTCAGGGAGTATAGTGTAATTTAGAACAATGCACTGAAAATACTAATACTTCATTAAAGGTAATTATTTCTTTTTCTAGACACTCTACATAAGAAATACATATACTGTAAACCACAGTAACAGAAAGAGCTTTCATATACAAGTGCACATGCTCCAAAACAGCAAGGCTCTCTAGTAGGTGCCTAGCTAGGTAATATAAAGGCATTCAAAGATATATTTTACTCAAGCCTTAAATGTGACATTGCAAAGGAGTAAGAGTTTCATGGTGCACACAGGCCTGAGGAAATTTGGTGCTAGAGAACACTGGAGCATAGCATCATTATTTTATTACTTCCTCTTAACCTGAAAATGCAGGTCAAAAAAGTCTGCCAACACTTTGGTGGTAACACAAATAAAAGAAATCCAGAAAGATAAATCTTCAACCACATCAGGCACAGGAAGTCTGCCGGTCTGTAAGGCCAACATGGCAGAAAGGCAGGATTCAGAGGAAGTAAAGCCACTGCAGAGAACCTAAATGAATCCTCTATTTTGTTATGTAGCAGCCAGCCTCACAACACCTGGAAAGGGCTGTCTCCCTGAATTCCTCCTCCCAAAATAACTCCACAGAAATGTAACCAGTGAGGGTTGCTTAAAAGGAAAGGGACTGCAGTGAGTGAAAAACATCTCTCAGGCAAAATACATAAAGCTGGGAAGAACTTTATAATAAATGTGATTTGCACACAGTTCCTGTACTCTAGGTTAAACACCTGTTCATAACTACAGCTGCACAAAAAAATTGTCACGGACAGGACCATGCTCTGGCCAGTTCAACCGATCACAAAAGCTGTGTTAATACAAACATGCTAGGAATGTACACATCAGCTTGTTCCCTGTATGTGCACGAGTTACCAATGGAATTGAATGTTACTCAGGGGCTACCTGAACTAACTTGGTGTCATGGTTTAAGTGTCGCATACACAAAGTTTGCTGTTTCTCTTGCTTTTCACCTGTGATCCCTCTTCTTTCTGTGTATCCTGTTTCCAGCCTGACCTGGGAGAGAAGCCACACCCCACCTGCAAGGTGCATCCCTTGCACACATCTGAAGCACATGAGGGACTGGAGACCTCTGTTAACACTTCATGCTTGGAGGTTTCTCTGTGCAGAGTTCTTACTCCCCTTCTAAAGCAGGAGAGTTACATTTGGGGTCAGATAATGCAAAATGGGCTGGTAGTGTTTAAATTGAGTGCCTCGTTGGCATGTTTGGATAGCTGTGTCTCCTGCTGGAAGTCGTTTCAGCTAGGCCTGGACTAGGAAAAAACATTAAAGTACTTCAACCACAAGAAAAACTATTTATCAGTAATTCTTTGATATTTTCTCTTCAGATGGCTTCTGCTTCAGGTCAAATAGACACAAGAGTTGAGCTACAGTTCCGTCCCCCAGGAAGAGAGGGTGGTTGGGGGAGCTCTGTTTTTGTGCAGGCCAAAAGCTAAGGAGTGACCAAGGCTTCTGTCCAGCTCTGTAGGAACACGGCTTTATTGAGTATACATATGATACAAACAAGGGGTTTTAACTTCCATGATAGGGAGCTGTGAGGACATTCTACACCAACAGCGCCCTTGTTTTTATTTCTGTTTATTCACAAGCCTTTTAAAAGTGCCTGTGCTGGCAAACCTGTGGCAGCAGGGCCTAAAGGAGCTGTGAGGCACGGCAGCAGTGCCAGCACTGCAGCTCTGCCCTTCCCAGCACAAAGTGCTCTGCAGCTGCCAGGACACCTGCAAAGCCCAAGGCACCTGTGTCCAGAGGAGCAGCTGATGGTGCTGAAGGCTTCTGGCTCCTCTGAGTGGCACATAACAATCTCATATGTGCTGGATAGAAGCAGGCAGAGGTTGTTTATGTCTGCACAATGAACAAGAAAACAACGTGTCTGAAATTCAGTGCAACTAATGCACATTTGTGGGAGAATTTTTAAAATAGTTACTCTGAACAGCATAAAATTAAATTTATTACAATGAAATAACATATTTTACTCTTTAAATTATAGTGCTTGACCTTAAAAAGCATTTCATAAGAAGCATGTTTAAAATGAGTATTTTCATGTAAATTGCTCTTCTCCTTCAGAATTAGTCAATTGAAAAATGAGTTAATAGCAGATTTTTAGTCATAAAAGATTCAGGTTTGTAAAAAGACTT
Organism: Picathartes gymnocephalus; assembly: GCA_013390045.1. Lineage (NCBI taxonomy): Eukaryota > Metazoa > Chordata > Aves > Passeriformes > Picathartidae > Picathartes > Picathartes gymnocephalus. Next base: position 99,353 of record WEKY01048928.1, read on the forward strand.
GATGAGTAACAAATCTGTGGATCCCCTCTCTGATACTCTACACTGTTTGAGAGCATTGAGTTGAAGTTAGCAAATCCATTTCAAATTGGAGATAAGCCTTGCCATACACTTTCATTCCTCCTTAATGATTAAGCTTGTGCAGTATTATTAAAGGATTTCTCACTGATATGAACATTTCTTGTATGTTAAATTGGTGAACTGTTATGTTAGCTTCGATATGCATTTACTCTTCTTTAGCTCACTCATATCCATATCAAGGTTATGATAGAAGCAAAAGGTTATTTTAGTAGCAAAATATCATTCATCAATGTGTATATGTGAAAAAATTAGGAATTCTTAATAGCAAGAAAAAAATCCCATAAATTCAATGGCATGCAATATCCCTTTTTGTGTCCTTATATGAACATCATCCTTGGCAAACATCTCATATTAGAAATTTTTTTTACTTAGAGATATTTGGGGTTCCTTTGATGGAAATGTTTTCCATTAATATTTAAAAATCTGATACTAGAGACAGACTCTGTTTTGCAGAACGATTACAAATTTTGTATAAGCTTTTTATGGCATTATCTTCAATATAAAATAGTAAATATCAGCTATGAAGGAGATTCTTGGTTTTATCAGTCAGACTGTTTCAAGAAGATGACACAGAGGAACTGAACATCAATTCTGAATGTATTCATATGATGGAGAATCAAGTTTGCTTTCTTGCCTGGAGCTATTGTGACTCTGATTCAGATCATGCCTTCAGTGTTTCTCATTTTAAATAATGAAAATGGCAGTATTTTCAACCTAGCTTAAAATCTAACTCTTTCCAACAATTTTTTTTCAAAGGTCAGTGCTGAGACTTTCTGACTTTTCACAGTAGAGACAATTGAAAAGTTCCAGGAGAGTATAGTGGACCATGAAGGTACTGCACAAATGGAAACCACTGTTGTGGGGCCTCCAGGACAAACATCTTGGCTTTGTTCTTACATACATAGATAAGTCCAACACTTGGCTTTATTCAGACTCTCAAAATGAACTGAGCAGCTAAATTTGATGGTATTTTATTTTCAGTCTAAATTGTGCAATGCCATTAGAAAAGGGATTTCTACCTATGTGAAAAAAAACCCCAAACCTAAAATAAATTACTTAAAGTGAGACCAGAAAATGGATATATTTAAGAACATTAGCAAAATGAGTCAGGGATGAATCAGCCGCAACTCACTGATGTAGTTGTAAGAAAGATCTGCTGTTCCAGCTATGACACAGAAAGACAAAAGTTCCACATTAAAACGAAGCTATTGAAAGTGAAAATAATAAAGATTTTTAAAGTGCAATGAAAAGTACTTTCCATAGAAAATTATACTAGGACTTATTTCCAGAAGCAGTTTCCAAACGCAGCTATGGAATTCTTGAGACAATTTTGTATCCTAAAAAAAAGTTCAAATTCATACAGTTTCTCATGGCCACGGAAAAGCTGAAGACGTAAGACAAACCTACTCTTTGCATAGTCTGGGATGCTGGGATGTCAGCACCACTTTCTGTATCTGTGCCACTTCAGCTGTGCAAGTGCAAGGACTGAATGCTTCACATCCAAAGAAAAGTGTGTAAATAACTCTTACCATTGGCACACACATACTTGCTAGAGCACAACTGTTTTGTGGAAACATATTATTGCTGGAGGCTGATTATTATTTCTTAATAAAATTGAAATGCCAGTACATTCTAGAGGCTTTCTTGCAGAATCATCCTGATTTATCATCAATCTTTCCAAATTTTCTTGTCTGCGGTTGAAAATAATATAAGCCTGGTCATTGATTCTCTTTCTATGATGTTGGTTGACATCAGCAGTTGGGTAGTCAAAACAATTCCATAAATATATTTGAATTATTTTTAGATATGAAAATAACAGTAGTTAGAGATCAGGGCTGATGCTGCAAATGAACTTGAATTATTTCAGTACATACTGGAAATAGATACAGAAAATGGAAAGAGAGCTAGGGCAGATGCTGTGACAAGAGCCCTGCTCAGCAGCAGCAAATTACAGAGGGAAAATAAATGCAGCTTTTCTGGATAATAACCAAGCCATTTGGTGTGAGACTGCCTCTCTCTTTCGTTTGGTATTTCCCTTGCTGGATTTGGTAGTTCCCATGTGTCTGATGCTCACTAAGAAGAATGCAACACAACTAATAGGTTTGGTCCAGAGGGCTGTGAGCTTTTTCCAGTTTGGGAGCTGCCATGCAGATATGTGATGGCAACCTACTGTCCCAACTTGCCTGCTCCTCTTCTATTAAAATAAAATACTTCTCTCTGTCCTTTTTCTAAGTTGTTTTTGTTTTTGGGGTTTTTTTTTTAAGTGTCTAGCGTATCTTGTTTAACAGTTTCCACTGCATTTTAAGCTGCTGGAGCAGGATGGGCAGCAATCACGTGTAGCTCTGGGACAGAAGGCTTTCTCACTCAACCCAGCCAACAGGTCAGCTGCTCACCACGCCAGTACATGTCTGCAGGGTCTATCCCATTTATTTCAATAGCTATGGAAGTCAGTGACCTTAATGTTGTAGTTACTATTTCACTGCTGGCTGTATTTTAAATTACACCTTTAGCTAGGTCGTTGCTCATGCTCTGGCACTGAGGAGGTGGCTAAGTGGGGACATCAGGGACATTAGTGGCAAAAGGCCACGAGCTCCAAGGCTGCCACACAAGTGACCCTGACAGCTCTGCAGCCACACAACCTGGGACCAGGGCTGGCTTGGATCTGCTGGCTGCAGAGCTGGGGGTAGCCCTGAGCCCAGGGCAGCCCTGGAAGTGCTCCCAACAGAAGCTGAGTCCTGGGTTATAAGTAGCTCTCATATAGGCATTTCTCTAACTCTGCTGGAAGTCTAGATTTTCCAACAATGTTAGTACCTTTAGCATTGTGTTCTGATTTATTTCATTAAGCGCAGGCTGTATGATATTAGACTCTTTAAAATGTAACAAACTTGTTTATTTAGGATATGCTGATAAATAGCTCCAATTATCCCGGTGTAATTCATGACAACACATCTGGGAATGAAATGTCTTTAAACATTGTATGGCTCTTGTCTCAGCGCTGGTTTCAAAAGACTTAACAAAAGGCAGATGCTGAACCTCATGTCCTCATAGGAAAAGTTTTGTGATAGTTTACTTTGAAAAGACAGACAATATGAAGGAACAAAAATACAGTTTATTTTGGTGATATCTAAAGGAAGAATGTTCCTACAAAATACTTTATACAGATCATTGTGTATTTTTGCCATAATTATGTGAACTACTAAAACTAAACCTCTGTGAGCTGGTGTGGATGTAGTTGTTTAATAGCAAGTGAGATTTAGCCGATGATATTTTTTGAAGGCCTGTGTATGTTGAAGACTGGAGGAAAGGTGCTGGGCACGTCATATAAATCTTTAAATTGCACAACAAAGAAATATTACTCATTGTATTTGAACTCCATCCCATCTGCCTGAGAGCTGAAAAAACGGAGAGTCCATTTTTGGGTTTTGTTTAATATATGTTTTCCGTGGTAATGTTAAGGATGGGGATGAAGTGAAAATTGTGAATTGTCACATAAAACCTGACTGTGTGGTTGCTCTGGCACAACTGAAAGACAGAAGAGGTAGAGGATGAGGATTAATTTCTTTTTCCCTAAATTTTCAGAACATAGTTTTTTCTCTTATTCCTGCTGCAGTTTAGCCCCACAGTTTAGCCCTTCATGCCACCTTCCCAAGCAGCAGGTCAGACCGAGGGTGCTGAGAGGCTGTGTCAGAGGGGTTGTACTAAAATAAAAGGTCTACTGAAAAAAAAAAACAAAAAAAGAAATCTCTATCATTTCTCCAAGTTTCTGTATGATAGCAGTAAGATAGATTGTTTAATTGAGATGTCCTATATAGTTTTTCCCCAAAGGGCTTTTGATACAGAGCTTCTGGATAAGAAACTGAATAAATAAATGGCTGGCAATTTTATCCATCAGTCTTTGTAGAAGTTTTAATGTGTAATAGTCATGGGTGTAGTATTTGCTGAATCCCACTAACTGTAAAATCTATAGTTTTATAAATGGACCTGGAGATTAATTTTATTTTATGATTTTATGTTTGATTATAGTTCCAGTCATCCAAAATCTGATCTGTTCATGTTAACTGTTGAGTAGCAAGTCAAGGAAGGGAATGGTTCCCTATGAGCTCATTGCCTGAGATTTGTTCAAATAAACCTCTTGGTGATTATTCATGAGTTAGTTATTAATTTCCAAGAAAGGTCAAAATCCCTAACTTGAGAGTCTAAAATGGACAAGAATCGTATTTACGAATCTGAAGAAGAAAGAAAGCATGTGCAGTTATAGGGAATGATTATTTAATTTCAATCTCGTTTTTTTGACAAGCATGGACCTTCAATTCTTCATTCCTATGGACATTAAAGATAAGGTCTTCTTCTAAGGGCTTAAAGTGGGTATCTATAAATTTCAAGAATGTATAATGATCTCCAAAGCATTTAAATTCATTATTAGCAGAGGAAAGTACTTCATGCCTTTGTAATTGCAGTAGGAATTTGAATATAAATTTTTTCTGAGTTTCCAGGCTGGTTTTATACCATAATATGTTTAATAATTTTGGTTAATTCTTTAATTTCCTTGAAATTAGCTTCCTAAATGAGGATATTTTCCAGATCCTTAACCTCTAGTTTGCTGTAGTAAAAGACAATGGAAAATTTGACTTTTATCACTTTGACACACAAGAACTCCATTGACAGAGTGTTTTAGACTGTTAAGAAATTTATTAAGGAGATTAAATTATTGCCTCTGAGGATAATTATCCTCTTTTGACCCAGCAGTTCCAAAAGCACATTCTTGAGTCTCCTTGGGCACTGTGAAAGTGCTCAGTGCTGTCTTTTAATTGTATTTTTTGAATAATTACACTACAGGGTGATCACTCCGCAATTTTACTTATCTACTAAGAATCTTTAAACCTTCCAAAGCTCTCATTTCCCTTCAATAAACCTTTTCTCATTATATTATTACAGGGAAAAAAAAAAAAGGATATATAGAAAATTTAGCAAACCAGCATTTTTACTTTTTAGTATTGGAATAGTTAATTTTTATTTATTGAAATACTATCTGCATTATTGATGCTTCAGGCAAAACATGTAATAGCTGTGCTATAAACAAAAAAAGGAGTATTACATTTGTAAGAGACTTCAATTACACTGGCCCTATTGATCCAGTGGGTTTTAGTAGGATCAGACAGAGACTGGGCAGTTGTGAGTAAAAGCTCAGCAGAAGGCTCACTGAATGTGCTCTACTAGTAATTTTCTGTAAATTAATTTCCAATGCTTCTTCTCTGGCAACACTCAGCTCACTTTCAGGATGGAACAGTGGAAGATAGGAGACAATTCTGTGAAAAATATTTCTGACCTAATCCAAAACATGAGCTAACCATTTTTATATCCCAAAAGTTATAATAATAATTTAAAACTATGGATAGGGGGTTTTTTTGTATTGAGTATGAAAGAACCAGATTTGATGAAAGCCAAGTAGCAGAAAAAGTTTAGAAGCCTGCATTTTGACTCAGATAAAACATGGCAGTGTTAATGCCAGTGCAAACTACTGCAGTTTACATGTGAGTCACTCAAATTACTGCTGAGGCTGTGACTGATTGCAGAGTATTTGAGGTCTTACCAGAAATTACTGGGTAGAAGGTAATATTTACACCTAACTGAATGCTGTACTTCCATTTCCCTATCTGCAAGGTGAAGCTTCCTACAAAAGTTTTTTTTAAACTTATGAAATTGGCAGAATCTTTTTGTTGGTCCTTCTTTGCCTGCTTTTCTGTTGTTCTGTTATCTCTATCTTTGTTTCTCATAAATTTGTGGCATTGTCCAACTGATAAGGAATATGATAGGAACACATGGCTGTAGCTGATAAAAGCAGAGACCTTAGAGTCACAAAGGCACAGACTAGCTTCAGAGGGACTAATCTACATGAATCCATACCACTGCAACTATTGCTCACTTTATCCTTCATACTCATGCTTTGGAAGATGTGCTGGGGAAGCTTCTTCTTATAAACTACCAGCATTTTTATGTCTCTAGAGAAAATTAACTCCACTTTCTCTTTAGCTTTGAAATTGAGCCACAACAGAGGTTTGGATTTATTGAAAAGGATTTTAATATATTTAACATTGATAGAGCAGAAGTGATTCTGGCCTTCCTCTAAACAGAGAAATGGTGTATCTGAGCAGCCATTATAAATCCACACAGCTTGACTGTACGAGAGTGGCTGGCATCAAGTTAACTTTTTCCATCATGGCCTGTGATGGGTCTGGATTACTCATTAGAAGTGCTGATAAAAGCCCAGTTTTTGTGTAAAACAGGGCTGGCACAGTGTCAAGGATTTTTCTGCACCAGCTAGGGGATCACTGTAGAGAGTTGTAGGTAGTGCCTCAGAACAGGAGGATTCCAGATAGAGCATTTGACAACTTTGACATTTAGACCATGCTGATGGTGGCAATGCCTTAGAACTTCTGAGTTATTTCATATCCAGGTTTTAGATTTTGGTGGATAATCACTCTTCTGCACAGCAGGAGGGGAAGGGATGGGTATGAAGATGACTGAATGCACTGTCTCTTACAGATGTACAGAAATGGACCTTGCCCCTGATATGCCCAGCATTTAGTAGTGAAGAACATCACACCCAAAGAATGTTAATTCCACCAAAAGAATGAATATTTTTACTAATCCACAGTTGCTACCATTTCATACAAAGCCTACTGATCCCTGTCTATTAAGTGAGTAATAGGCTCTTGAGAGTCCAGAGAAGATGGAATGAGAGACAAACACCAGGGTATATCAGGTAAGAGGGGGATTAGAATGTCTTGTGTGTGTGAAGAGGATGGGAGAACAGGTTGTTTCAGGAGAGTGTGCAGAGTTGTCATGATACCTTCCTGCCTGAATTATTAAGGCTCAGAGCTCTGTGCTGAAAGAAGGATGCAGAATTTTCAAATTTAGAAGTCTGTATAGAGCCCATTTTCTTCTTGATGCTTTCCTGTGACAGTCAATTCCAGCTGACAGCAGGAAGAAAAGATGTGTGCTGAATAAACCCCGTTATATTAGAAGTTTTCTCTTTTAATGTGCAATGTCTGCATTTCTGGGAAAAAAACCCCAAACAACAAAGACACAAAAAATAAAATCAACCAAGTTTATAATAAACTGCAATATTGTAATGCTTTGCAAGAAATAATGTCATAAAAAAACATTCAGAATCTTCCACATTATAAAGAAATGTTTAGAAATTGATTTTATTTTAGAAAATTAAAGATGGACTAATCAGCTTCTGGTTATATTATGCTGCTTTTGTTTTTAAAATTTTATTTTCCACTATAAATAGGACGCACAAAATTTGTTTTGTTTGACATTTTTAAGGGATGCATACTGAGACCCTAAGCTTGCCCAGAACTGCCACTTCTACTAAAAAAAAAAATACAGCTGTAAAAAATAAACAAATAATAACAGTGACAATTTAAAATTAAAATTCCAAGCCATCTTGAGTGTCAAATCAAAAGTGGATCAGTGTTTCCATGTTTAAAATGTGTTAATAATATGGCAGGCTGCAAGTAAAAATAGTCCTTATCCTATGCCCTGTGCGTATTTGTATCCTATTAACCTATTTCCTTAGCCTCAGGAAACCAAGGGATAGAAATGTAGCTCATTGTCTGCTTTAAACACATAAGCTGTTCACTTGGGCAAAAATAGCTGTACATCCACCTAAGCCCATAAAAGTAACAACACAGGCCAATGAGCCAACCATCTGAAGAGCAGTTGGATAAACATTGTTAAGAAACTGAAAACTCCTTAAAAGATTTTTCTGGGGCAATTGTGAAGAACAAGTGCATTTATGGAGACTTTTAAGCAATTTGTAAAGAGAAGAAAGGATCAGGTTTTTCAACCCAGGTCAGTGCTAAGCTATTTTGACTGGCCCTGTCCTTGAATAGCCAATTACCAACAGCCAGGCCCGTGCAGGGAAAGCTGCTGTGAAGCAGCTGCAAAGCAACTTTGAAATGCAGGAGTGAGTAAAAGGTTGAGGCATATTCCCTCATCCTGGAAGCACATATTTCATGTTTCTGATGTCGAAGGATTTCTTTCCATTAACAGCTATTTCACTTGACTAGTCAAGAGGCTTTAGTACTGAGGGGCACAGTGGCACCTTGAAAACTGGCTGTGTTGTATATACAAACTTGAGGAGTATGAACAACTTTTCAACATTGTTATTTAACTCACAGTCAGAGGCTGTGCTGATTATTGTCCTAATAAATCTCAGCTGTACAGAGCTCAGATCAAGGCTGAGTACTATGTGGCCATGTATTTTAACTGGAATAGGAGAGCAGTGAAGGGAAAAAAAGACTCATTGGAACCATCGGGTTTCTCTTTAATAAATATTGTCCTGGCAATATTTTATAAAAACCTCACTCAGGGCTGACTGGCTTTAAACCATCTTGGATTAGCAATACATCTTTATAAGCTTCTCTCCTCTTCAAACTTAGAGGCTCTCCTCTTCTCCTGAAGCTGTTACAGCTCCAGTCAAATCTTATTGCAGCTAAAGAAAAGGTTGCAGTGCCTTTTTTATTGCAAAAGTATTCTTCATTACACACATGGCTGCCAACTTCTACTGAAAATCACTGCCCCAATGGTAAATATTTGAATCCATTATATCTCACTTAGATTTTACTCATTAAGATTCCACACCGATGTTAGCAAAAGTCAACAGCTGCTTATGTTTGGTAGTTTACAGAATTGTAGAGAATAGAGATGTATGGAGCTTATTTTTGTTAGTTTGTTCTTTTCCACTGTTTTGTAGAGATCAAGATTCAATGTGCTGCTGTAGGTCCATCGTTCCTGAGTTGTGATAAAATACAGCTGCCTCAAATGGAACATTTTCATGAGAAATCGAGGAAAGCCGTGCAGCAGATGTACCAATAACAAAACCAAATCAATAGAATACTGCAAGTATTGGAGGTATGTTTGGAGACTTAAAATTAAAGTAGTTTTGTTTGGTAGCATGAATTTCTCTTTAACAGAGAAATGATGTTTCAGAGCCTTCTGACTGAGGTCTTTCTGTGCTCAAAAGACATTAATGTAAGAGCTACGGTGACATTTTCCATGTCAATTGCCTACTATGGGGAAGGCTGGATGCTGAGTCAGCAGCATCAGCTGTTCCTATGACCAGCCAAAGCCAGGCACTTATCGAATGACTTTAACCCTCCCCTGTCTCCTACAGTTCCTCTTCTATCATTTCCATAAAGCACTGGCCACTCCTCTAACGATTAAAGGGTATATGCTAGAGTATAAAGATAGTTGTAGCACTTGAATTGTCGCAAGAGGCATAAATAATTACCATAAGGCCTTTATGTTAATTTACTGTATAGCGTTTTAGTGAAGTTATTTAATGTTTATTTACATTTATTATCCTTTATTCCAATGCTTATCTATGTGCATCAACAGTTCCCATGAGGGTACAATGGGAGGCATAATTCCCATTTGTTTGAGTTGTGGATTTCTTTTCAAAAAACCACAAACACAGGGCAATGAAAAAGAGCTATTCCTTCCAGCCCTTCATGAGGGAATACAGCAGAATCTAATGGAATATTCAACACAGCAGTGTGAATGCACAGTAAATCTACGCGGCTTTCAAAATCCCAGGAAAACAGATAAGCACAGTTCCATTCTGGAGGGATATTTTTTTGTGACTGGGGAGTCCCAGCATGTGGTAAGTCCCTCAAGACTGCTTTTCCTTGCTCAAGTTCCCATGCTGTGACCTTCTTTCCCTTTCCCAGGCTGATTGTCTCATGTAAGGACCAGATTTTTGTGGATAACTCAGTGTTTTTTAATCATTATTGCCGTCACTCTAGGGGTGCAGCTGTCAGGATGCATTGATACTCATTTTCTAGGGATTTAATACTTTACTGTCATTGATGGAGCACCAAAGCAACCTGCAAATTCACTAAGCTACAGAGTTCTTTAAGAGTAAAGCCACATAAAAGCTTTCAACATCTCTTCTGCATCCTCACAATTGCTTCTAAGGCTTTCTATTAATTTCAATACTTGTGACTTTCTCTGCCTCGAGGAAGCAGTTCTCGAGGAATTTTCATTTACTTCCTCTAGAAAGCTGATTGTTTCCAAGACAAAAAATCCCATTTAAAAGGTACAAACCATCCTCTGATACAATGAGTATTAGTAAAATTTCATAGATTTTTTACTGTATTAAATGTTAAGCAACTAAACGGAAAGTCCAAAATCAAATAAAGAGATCACAAAGGAACTGAAGAAGTATTTGAAGTGTCTCAGGCATTCAGGAACCACCAAGTGAATATTCTATTTCTGTGACATCTGTGAATTCCTTTTTAGGTTTATTTGAGTATTTGTAAGTACACCGAAATGCAGTGACCTCAGATTTATATGGTTGTACAAATGCTGCTGGTTTATTGTTTAGATTTAGTGGTAGTTTTGGAGGAAAATTATCCAAGAACTGAAAATAGCAGTGAGGCAAATCAGCCAACCCACTGACCAACTGTGTAGATATAGCAAGGTATCCCTTTAATTCTTCATTAATTTACTAAGGAAATTTACGAGCAATATTAAAGCATTGGTTGGAACACGTGGCCATCAGGCTCCACCACACAGCTGAGCCATGACCTTACCCTATCAGCCATCTATCCAGAGGCTAAGTCAGGGCTGGAGTAACTCGCCATGCTCCGTGTTGGGGGTTTGCAATCCAGACAAGAACTCTGCTGAAGTTTCTCTCCTGCCCCAGATGTACTGCAATTATCAGCTGTTCTAGGAGGGAACACTGCTGCTTAGGGGAGAACAGAACTCTGCCTGTCCTCGGGTGTACAGGTTGCCAGGAAACAGAATTTCATCTGAAATCTCTAAAACATAATTTTGGTTTCTAGAGATTACTTAGGGAAGATATTTGAACTTTTCTGAAAGGAAGAAATGCGAATGAGGGTTGAATCAGCTCAGGTTTTAAAAAAAATTGAAACTCATGAAAGTCTAAACAAAGTTGATGGTTATGGTTGATTTGCACAACTGTTCTTGCAAAAGGCAAATGTGCACAGATTTCTCTTCTCCAAAAACAGGTTGGAGCTGAGACTTTTCTATCTCATCTATGTGTAAATGAAAAATAGTTGTTGGGGTGTCTTTAAAAAGCTGTATATTCACTTATCTGTAACTCATCAGGTGGATCCTAGACACTGAAGGCATTTGCAATGGAAAATAATTGCTCAGAGCTGAGGAATACTTTTTTTTTCAGCCATAATATTGCATAATATGAGTGCTCAGGGTACTGATTTATCCTGGTTAAAGCACAAAATGAGCCCATTCAAATACTGGTACTACTATAACAAGAAACACAGAACGTCCACCCTTCCCATCTCCAGTATTAAGTTCTCATTCTGAATTTCCTAAAATCTTTTCCTGGTCAAATACAGTGAGAACCAGGATAGAAAATTAAGTGGAAACATTTGTTTTGTGAATGTATAACAAAACTAAAATAGGAAGTATATGAGTTAAGGCTGTCAAACACCTTTTGTTGGCTTGTAAATGAAAGCTTATTCAGCTTTTTTGTCTCCAATTAAATATATGAGGTCTCCATAGCAACAGTCATTTTGCAAGATGCATCTATTTCGTGATCTGGATATTGAGCAGCTGAGTAAAGTGGAAGAGGAAATGCTATAACCATAACACAGGACTTTTTACAATACTTTCTAGAGAAAGAAGCAGTACCTAATGCCACAGAGCAACAGTTTTCTTGACAGTAATGGTAATTTTAAAAGTTTGTGGTTTTTCTAAAGAAATTATTAATTTCTTTTTCTGTTGTTGCTTTGTGTTGTGTGACATGTGAATTTTAAAAGACAGTTTTACATAAAAATTAAAATAAAACTTAATTTTAGAATTTTTTCAAGTCATGATGTTACAAATTTAGCTTTTCAGCAGGTCAAAGTGGTTTTCAAATCACTGACATCAAGTCACTGCAGAGATACTAGGTTATACGCCTGAGTCTCTGCAGTCAATCTGTTAGACACACTGGTAAAAGAAATTTTAAAATATTTTTTCTCTAGCATGGGTGTTGGTCACAGCCCAGCAGGTGCTGTGCAATGGAGAGAATGCAGGAGCTACCTAGAAAGTAATTTTAAAACCTACTTCGATATTCATGTTTGTTATCAATTATATGAGGACTGAGTACTACACCTTTCTGCACAGAGCCCATAATCGTCTGGCAGAGCAGGGAGTAGTAGAAAGGAAAGGGTTAATCCAAGCCCTTCAGTTATGGGCGAGAGAGCTTTGACATAAACTGTGGTGCTACATCTGTATTTATAATTTAAACCTCACCCAATATTGTGTCATAAATCACAGAATGGTTCGGGTTGGAATGAACCCACAACAATCATCTAGTTCTGTGCAAAAGCCTGGCTCTGTAAATCCAGTGGCATTGTGAAAAGTGATATAAATCTGCAGCAGAGTAGAGAGGGAACAGTAGATATGGATTTTGGTCAGTATATCTGAAGGCAATTTTCTCTCACAGCCTTTCTTCCAGAAAGGCTTCCTTCTTTAGCATCAGGCTGATATATGTTGAGATAGTCAGTACATCTTTCAGATTCCTCCAGACATCTGTGTTTACATTTCAGCATTTCTAAACACGATATGGGGAAGGACACCCAGGGATGGGAAACTATTTGTACGCACCATGTTCCTGTATTTAAAAAGTGGCTACAAAGAGGATGAAAGCTCTCTTTTTTGCAAGGAGTCGCATGGAAAAGATGAGGGGTACAAGTTAATCCTGGGGAAATTCCTGTTGGACATGTAAGGAAAATTTTTCACACTGAGAACAATTAACCCTTGGAATAATCTCCCCAGGAAGTGGCAGATTCCCCAACACTGGACACATTTAAGATTCATCTTGATTGGCTGCTGGACCATCTCATCCAGACAATGCTTTTCCCAAGAAAGCTTAGGACCAGATGTTCCTTGAGGTCCCTTCCAAGCTGTTATTCTGTGATTCTAGTGCTGGTCCTCAAAGCCCTTTAGATATACTGATGTTCACCACACATTCCTGACAACTCATGCTAGAGAACAAATTCAGTGGGTGTAAACTGAAACAGGTGAAGAACAGCATTTCTGAGATCACCAGGAAAGGGAGACCTAATCTGGCACAAAGATTGTGAGAAGCTCAGCTTGTGTATTCTGCCACAACAAAGACTAAGAGAAGACATTCTTGCTTGCTCTAAACATTAGAGATACATGGCAGGAGGGGAATGGCTGCTTAGGCAGGAGGGTGGTGCTGAACACAGAAGAGCACTTTTAGATGCTGAATCTAAAAGCAATTTGAATGAAAACTGGAATTAGAAGTCAGTTCACTGTAAGAAGGTTAAAAAAAAAAATGAGCAGAATATAAAAAAGCAAAACAATTTTGTTGATAGGTAATATAAACCCTGTGCTGTGTTACCTTTTAGTGTCTATAAAAGCAGCTCTGTCCCCTTGCTCCTGTTGCTGGCTGATTGAGGAGCCTGTAGAAGGTCACCCTTGCAGCCAGGGTGCAGCCAGTGTTAAGGTGCTGTTACCAGCAGGTTTCTGTGTGTGAAATTGCCTCACAAGTGGACAGGATCAATGTCCACACCCTTGGGATACAGAGCGGTGCTCAAGCACTGTGAGATGTGCTCCCTAACAGGTCTGCAAACAAGGACTTTTCTCTGACCTGAATTCCTCCTCCTTTCATTCTTACAGAATAAACCATGAGGTCTTGCATACTCTTTTCCCCCCTCATACTATTAAATTTTCTCAGAGATCTCTCAGGTAGCAGCCTTGAATGCTCAGTTGGAACAGCTAATAGCTTGGCATATTTGCGAGCTTTTTGGTACATATTTGTACCATATTTGTGGTACACTGTGTTCTTCATAACAACACTAGCTCCTTTTCCTTCTCCTGTATGAACAACAGGTCATCTTCTGCCCTATTTTGACTACAATGTCAACAATCAATTGGAGCCAGGGGCAGAGCTGGCTTAATCAGAGTTAAGGCTTGGTAACTCAAGCATGTCTTTCTTAGCTATGAAGCAAATGTATCTACTCTAGAGGAGATCTGTTATTTTACTTTTCCTTAAGCTAATTGGAGATTTTTACACATTGTCTTAGCATAGCAGTTTAGGCACTAATTCTGTCACACAGGTCCCATAGACATTAACAAGAACCTACCACACCTGAAAATACGGAGTTCTGTGAGTGTTGTTTCTGCTGGAATTCATGCTTACCACAGCTAACTAGCTAAATACAGGGGATTCAAAGAGAAGACAAGGTTAAAATGTCCTGTCTGGCAGAAATTTCTACAGGCAATTGTAGTAACTGGATTATTAATCTCCATGAAGTACTTAATAGCTAAAGAGAGGTTTCTGTATTTTCAGAGATAGTATTCTCAAAGATGTCTGATTTTCCAAAGGGAATATAAAATGTCACTGAAGTGTTCCCATTGAGGAGAAGACAGGACCCCCGGGGTGTTAATCCAGCTCTTTGAGAGGCTGCAAATCTCAGGAGGCAAGGGAACATTATCAGGCTTTACTTCTCCAGGTCTCATATGCCTGGAGAAGAGCAGCCTGTTACCAAATCCATTAAGATTTGCTCAGGTGAAGAACTGATCCTTTAAACAGAAAGAAAATTATGGCAGTGACAGGCAAAGAAAGTGCAGCAGTGGAGTTACAGCTTGGCTTCCAAGGCCATGTCATGCAAGGTAATTGGAAGTATGAATGGACACAGAACAGTTAGTCAAAATAGATTAAAGCCAAGCCTGTCAATAAACAAGATCTTAGGACAGGAAAACGAGGAGAATTAACAAAAGGAAACAAAATATTCTTTAAAAAACCCAAAAAGTGATTATATTGTGAGCAAAATGAAGCAATAATCAAATCAATGCCTTTTGGAAAAGTTCTGGTGCTTTTTAGCTATCCAGCACAGATCCCATATGAGAGCAGTACCTCTGGACCTACAATCTCTGCTATAATTTCTCATTAGTATCATCTTAGATTCTTTAGTTCTCCAGTAATATTAGAAAAAACAATAAAAGCAATAACATGTACCCTCAGGGTTGGTGCAAGCTTCATACATTCAATAGAATATTTTTTCAAGCCTTTTTAATTCCTATCCTGGTATTCACACCCCTCTCAGATAACTGAAGCTCTGAGAATATTGTTTTTTCTTTTCTAGCTAAGGTTTGGTCACCTCCTGACAGATTCAGTGTCTAGTAGACAATATAAAGAAGGTTTCATCACTCCATCTCCTGCTCCATCACTCCACCTCCCTTGGCTAAAACTCCAAGCATTGTATGCATTATAAAAGAGACATGCCTGCCTATATGTTACCTCCCTGCTGCTTTTCGTTTTGTTTTTTTTTCATAGCTTCCCAGATTCCGTTACTCCAATTTTTCAATACAAGGAAAGCTGCATCAATGTGAAGTCAGTAAGATACTATAATTAAGGATATATCTAGGCAAATCCTATAGCAGGATTTTAATGCAGCAGCTTGAGATTTTGAACCTCTAGGACTCTAGCTTAATAAAAGAAAATAAAATATTATCTGTTGTTTCACAATCTTGAATCTATGCAGGACAGACTTCCTACAGAGCTACTGATGACTGGCTCTGGGTCAGCTCTTAGTTCCACCCAAGGAATTTTCCAGAGATCTGTGCAGTCAGGACCATCAAAGCCAGGAAATCAGAAAGAAACAGTTCAGACTGTTGTATTTGTCCTTAATATTTTGTGACTGCATTCCTATATTTTGTCAATACATTTTATTTTTGCATAAACTCTCCCTTTGAGCACCTGGACTTCACAGCAATGGGATCATTTCAAAGTACATCATCCAAAGATGTCCCGCTTGCTTCAATCTGCTTGTAGATGAAACAACAGCTGGATGAGAAGTACAATGAACAGGTAAACAGAGTAATGGGTAGATCATCTTTCACAGAGGAAGCAGCAGCCACCGCAAAGGAAGTGCTTTGTTAAAGGAAGGGTAGCATGCTTTACAACAAATGTATCTTTATTTTACAAACTCCAGCCACTGCTCTTTTCAATAAATCCTATTTCCCCTTCTCAAGGTGCCTGGAGAGAGAAGATGAATGGCATGAGAGCTAGAAGATACATGGGTAAAGCATGGTTCTCTTTTTTTGTTTTGCTCTGACTTAGCTTTTCACCATTTTTTTTGCGTGGGTCAGTGTATATCCTCCTTTGGACTTGCTGCTTTTGTTGTAGGTGAAGAAGGTTGTAGGGTTTCTTCTTCTGTGTTTTTTTTGTTCATTTGGTGCCAGTTGAATGTTGGCCCCTTCATGCCATCTGTCTCTCTACAGCCTGTCTGTCCCAGTGGAGAGCAGTGACAATGTAAAAATCTGAGTTCATATATCTCTTTTTTTGTAATTCATTAAAGGTGAGAAATGAGGCCTCTGTCAATTGAATTGCTCTGATGCAGAATGCTTTCCAGCCGTTTATATACCTGTCCCCTAGGGTTTCAGTGTTAGCCAAAGGAGGATATGCATTTTTTTTTAATCTTGGTTTTCTATATTCCCAGGAAAAGAAAATAGCCACAACAAATGTATTCTTTCTTTCTGTGTCATGATATTTCAACAAAATATCCATGTCATTCATATCAATGTATAGAAAATTATCTGCTTGCCTGTTGAGGTGGGATGATATTTAGTAATAGCCCTTGTCTCCATGCTGCGGAGTAATTTAAATCAGCTTTCTTTATTGATGGATCGTGTGAAGGCCTAACAAAAAATATCACTGTCCCACACCTGAATTTTTTATAAATAAATAACAGAAATTGGGCTAATGATGTTGTTTCTTGGAGTAATTGCATCAAATGAAATAATGAAACACTGTATGAGATTCAGGTCTAAAGTTCTTATTTAAAACCTAAAGAAATTCACTGTGGGCCTAGGGCTCTCTCCCACGTGGTTTACATAAACTTGGAACATGGGAGAGTTTCAAAGCACTTATGCATCAGTAATTAGGTATTTAATTACTCCCATCTATTACATCCTGTTGTTAAATCCACTTCATAATGCATGAACATTCTGGGCTACCAAGGCAGGAGCCTCAAACCAAGCCAGACAAAATGACTTGCTCAAGCAGAGGTCATTAACTGGAGTAGTAACCCTTGTGATATTTACATATATGTAATATATAAACTCTAGTAAGTGTGTGCTGAGGGAAGCTGAGGGTATTGGTTGCTCTGCACTCCTAAGAGCAAGTGCAGTTCCACCAGGCACTGCAGCTGATCAGTTCTTACATGCACTGAGTTTTGAGTCCATGACAGTCAGGCAAGTGGCAGTACCAGGTTCACAAAAAGGGCTGCACAAATGAACTGTGCAACTTCCCATAAAAATAACCACTGACTTTGAAGAGCCCACCCCAAACACATCATCTTTCCCTCTGTGAGATAAAATACTCATCTTTAGCGAGCTCTAACATAGTTTTCACCCTGAGGCCACTAACAACATAGGGCTCAGAAGTTAATATATTGACCCGTACCACAAACTAAATTTTTAACTGAGTAGTAACTGGAACGTGATAAGCTCTCTTCAGTAAATGAGGTTTGTATTGAATAAAATGGCTGACATGGAAGTAGCGTGAATCTCTAAGTGAATTTGCTTTAAACGTGCCTTAGGAGCTCAGTAACATAAATCACAGGACTTCCATTATTTAATTTTTAATCTCAGCTTTTAATAGCTTCCTAATTCACTGTTGTTTTTAATTACCGTTCATATCTCCAACAAAAAAAAATAGGCCCCAAGAAAAAGAAATCAAACATCAGAAGCTGGTTTTGGCTTAGAAACTTTCATAGTATTAAAACAGAATGGTTGCTTCTAGCTAAACTGTTTGAATTATACATTAATTCATTTCCTCTGGTTTCCGTGATGCTATTTTGGAATATTTTTTCAACCACTGATTTACATTTTATGTTCAAGCTGAAATTCCACTTTTAATATACGAAGATATTAGGTCAGCTATATAATTTATTAATTCATCAAAGTAAAAGCCATACTGTACCACAACGGTCTTGTACTGGCCGCTCACTGACCAGCAAGTGCCACAGGGACAGTGAATCAGAACATTTCTGGGGCATCTGCAGAAATCTAAGATTCAGAAAAGCAAATGTAAACCCCAGTGTGCTGTAGGTGAAAGCCAGCCAGGAGCCATGTCAGAGTCCAAAGGGCATCCTGAGGTAAATAGGCATGCTGTTAACAATACCGCTTTGGTTGATGGGAAGAAGTAAACTCGTAATAAAAATGCTTTGTTAGTCATTCATTTTTCCAAATCTAAACTGCAGTTGATGTATCTTACAGTGCTATAAAAGCTAGAATGCATTGGAAATATTCCTGATTCACTTCAGCCTGAGTACAGCCAAAACAAACTGTTCACTGCAAAGGAACAACTTGATTTAAATTTTGCATTTCCTTGAGTCCAGTAGTGCTACACCTGCTTTCAGCTCACACTTTTATATTTTAGAGATAGCAAGAGGCAAAAAAAAAAAAAGGCTCCTTTTAATTTTTTCTCCCAACCCTATTTTCCTTTAGCCTATCTCCCTGCTTTCCTGCTCTGGAACTGTGCAGACACCAGCATGGAGAGTGGTTAGAGAGGGAAGGCCACCCACAGGAGTCCCTACAGCCGCAACACCAGGGTACCATTTCCACACGAGCACCCAGTTTGGATCATTCTCCCTTAAAACACTGACTGCAGCTGTCTTTGGATCAGATGCTCAGCAGAGACTAAACACAACTGCTCCAATGTCAGAAGTTAATCATTAATTAATTAGAAATTAAATGGCTGTCATCCCTCTTCGTTCCTTCTCATCAGGACATCTTCCTCCTTCATCTGCAGCAGGGTTCAGCTGAGGCAGAGCAGAGCAGAATGCAGACATGTAGCTTGCACTGCTACAGTGGGAAGTAGATGTGGGTACATCTATGTATATACACAAAGACATATGTTTTAAATAGATGTATATACATAGATATATATACACACACACTGAATAGTTGTCACTATAAATAAATAGTGTAAAGAAATGCAGTATTTACAGATAAATTTAAATCATAAGCTCTCGCTGTCCAGAATCTAAGCAGCTTTTCTGTCAAATTCAGAGAAAAAAAAAATATATGGGAAAATACGGCTGTATCGCCACCTGGGGGATCCTTGTGTCCGTATCCATGTGTCGTGACCGGCTCCCCAGGACAGGAAGTCTGTGGTGTCTCGGAGCACAAGGGTTTAATTGTAGAGGAATTAAAGTTCTGGCACTGAGGTTACCATTAGGGGTGATTTGAATCGGCTAATTGTGTAGTTACACCTTTTATTTGTACCAGAATAAATAGCACCAAAGCCTGGACACTTAATTTATTATACTGTGCTCTACAGATGACATGTCTGTGCCTTCAGAATAAATTCCTGTGTGTCTCCTCTTGCTTAAAGGAAGAAACAGGATGGATGATGTTGGCAATGGAAGGTGTCAGAATTCAATGCTTCTTTTCAGCTTTTTTTCCTTTGAATTTGACTTGCAGTTTAGGCCTCCTCTAAATTTTAGATTTGGAAAATGGGAAGAAAGCTGTATTTCAAAACCAAAGATTAATTCTAAAATTGAACCTGTTTCATTCACCCTGATCTAAAAGCCTGAAATAAAATCCAGACAAAGCCATTAAGTATTCTGATGCAGACTCTTCTTCCTTCTCCCTGCAACCACCGACAATCAAAGGGAAGGAATGTAAGTAGAAATGATCCACATATGAGACATAATATCCCTTGGAGTACAGCAAGCATGATCATCGCAGCATGGGCTGCACTAAATGGGCTCATCTTGCATTTATATATTTACAGGGACCTCGCCAGTGCTGTCCTGAGTGCACTGAAGATTCTGCAGCCACCATATTGTTGTAGTCTCCAGGATCTCAGGAAGGGACAGAGCCCTCATCACACTGTCCTCACCTGAATGAAACAGCTTTTCCATTTCTCTGACAACTGGTGAAGATTTGCCCGGAGGATGGTTTGCTTCACTGTGTACCAAGGATGAGCAGTGGGGACCTGTGGATGTCTTCTCCTTACCAAATGGGAATGGATGTATTAAGTCCAGGAGCCTGGTTAATAGAGAGAGGCAATACCCACAGAGCTGGTAAATGCAGTACACGGGGCACTCTGAGCCTTTCCCAGGCAGGGAAAGAAATTAATGCCTTTTCCCAGTGCAAGCACTAGGCTTTGCAGGCTTGCCAGAACTGTGGCAGGGTGCCAGCAACCCAGCAGGGAACGCCCCAGCAGAAGCACTGAGCCACGCAGGCCAGGCCGGCACGCCCGTGGGAGCGGCTCTGCCTTGCCGGGGGTCAGCAGTCGGTGTTCGGCGGCCGGGGGCAGATAACTCCTGCAGGAGCTGGAGCAGAGTGTGCTACAAATAAATGCTGCCCTCCAGCTCTGCGCGCAGGGAGAGAAACAGAGAGGAAGGGCAGCGCTAGGCCGCGCTCCGTCGCTGTCGCTGTCGCGGTGGGGACGCGCGGGCCTTGCCCCTGGCAGCGAGCCCGGGCCCAGCGGGGCAGGGGGACAGGCACCGGGGGGATCTGCCACCAGCCCGACCTGTAAGGTACCTGGGCCTTCGTCTGTCAGCTTCCCACCCCGCGCACCTGAGCGGTTCCTGGCTCAGAATCACCAATTTCTACAGATTGCCGGTCTCCTGTGCCACTGCATGGCCGCACGCAGAAATGCAGCTCTGGGAAGGAACTTTTGTGGGCTTTCCTTGTTGTAACAAAGAGGGGAAAAACAAATAAAATCAAGGAGGTGGTAATAGTGACAGCAATATGATGAGCAGGCACCACTTGAAATTATAAAATTTCCTGGACACACACATCCACACGTGTGCTCACGTGTAGGTTTTCCATTATAATTTTTTCTGTATTATATGTTCTTAGAAAAATTAGTCTTTTAATAACCTTTCTTTCTTTCAGAAGAAGTAACTTTATTTCCTGGTACGTAGTGAAACATTTATTTTCTGTATTGTTATGTCTGGACAGAGTGCAACCATTCCTAAATATGTCTTTATAGGACTAAAAATAATATTTAAAAAATAATGTTAGCTGTAAATAATGCTAGGTAAAGCAATATCACATAATATTATATTCTAATTCCCCAGAAAAGAGATGCCAGTAGCTGCAGCGCAGTAGTTGAAGCATAGCATTTCTCCTTGTGTTAACCTACACATTGCAAGGGGGCAGCCAGCCACAAAAGATGCTTCCCTCCAATTATTGTACTTATCTAGGAAACAATCTGAAAAGGGCCATCTGACAGGCAGGATGCCATCTTCTATTGCTAAGCAACCCCTGATACTCTTTTCAGGAGGAGTGATCAGCTTCCTGAAGAGCACAGAGCTGAATTTAAAGAAGCCGTTTTTCCTTCTATATTTCTTTTATTCTGTCTCTTTTTTTTTTTTTCAGTTTTTTTAACTACACAAAAAACCTGATGGTCCTATAATGGCAAAAAGTAGGACTGGGAAGAACTTACTAAGCAGAAGACACGCAAAATCTGAGCTGCACACTGCAGTCAATAAGACAGTGTTGATAATGATGGCACAAATGACCTTCCACTGTAGCTGACAGTGATGCTAAATAAAATTAAATACACCACATTACGCAGAAAATTTAGGGTGGAGAGAAAAAGTGAGAGATAAGTGGGAGGTAGACTACATCTTCTTTACGTTATGCTTTTCCATTCCTTTCCTTCCATTTGGTTTTACTTTCTTCTAGCTCTTATTTGGCAACACTACAGCAGCATACATGTTGTGATTCAACACGTACTTTACCTGCTTTCGTTGCTTTCTAAGATAAGGCCTGTAGTGCTACCTTTTTGCTGGTTCCCTGTTTTCCTTTTTCCTTGTCACTGCCATTTACTGCTCTTCCAACAGCTCTCAAGTAAGCAGGTATATTTTAAGTTTACATTGTATCTATAGTGGTATCTTGAAACCAATTGTTTACACAGTGGTATTTTTCAGTGTGACAAACATATGCACAGTGCTCTGTCTCATGTTGTCTGTTTTCTTGTTGAACCTTTTTGTTACAACATGCAGAAAGTGGTTTCTTGTGCATGCATGGGTTGCGTTATTCTTTTTTTTTTTTCTTAACCAGAGAGGAATTATGAGTGCCCACACGGATTTTTTTTGATCCAGATAGCAAAGGACTCAGTCAAAAGTTCTCTCCCATCAGTGAATAGAGGGAAAAGCACAAGATCTCCCTTTTCCTGCTTACCCTCTGCCTTCTCTCTCTGATTACTACAAGGTCAATTCATAATCAAGAAGCTCAGTTCAACCTCTTGAACTCAATGGCCACTCAGCAAACATCATGCTATAAATAAGGATATCCTTTCCCAGTCTCCCAACCTCAAGCACATACTGAAGACACAATCTAGCTCAAATGTACTAGTGGTCAATTAGAGCCATTGTCTCACATTTATCAGTCACAATACAGAAATTTTCAGATACCCATCCAGATGCTGAGAAGAAATGATTTCACTGAAAAAAGTCAGAGCTGGAATGAAAAAATGTCTACACAGGATGTATTTGCAGTAATCTTTCCAGCTGCAATGAGTACCTGGAGTGAGTATGGCTTGAGTTTTACTGCTCTTCCTCCTTAGTGGGAACGGCGATAGCAAAAGCACCAGTCAGTATTGGGGGGAATACCAGCATGGTGGGCAAAGCAACTGCTGAAAGTATGGTCAGTTTAAGGACAGTTTGAAAGCATATAACTGAGATAAATTCATCAGGTCAGTTAGGCATAGAAATAATTAACACGTCAGAGAATGGTGCAAGGGAAAATTCCTGGCAAGGAGGAATCTGTAAGGAACCAGAGGGTTTTATGTTGCTTGGTTGTCCCCTGTGGTCAATTGCCCTTAAGGAACCACTATTTTCTCAACATGGATCTCCCACAGGGGAGAAAGAAATCTTTCTTTTGTAAAAGACCTCAAAACAATTCAAACTGTCTGCCAGTAATTAAATCCATTAGACTAGGAACAGGTGGTAAAGCTGTAATTTTTTCACATTGGTTATCATTTTCTTGAGTGAGTATGTATTCATTGCAAGAGCTGGGTAAACCACAGAGCAGAGAGGGCTGGGTTGATGGCTCTCATCCTGGCAGCCATTGTGCTCACTCCTGTAGTTAACTGAAGAGCAGAGAGGGGATGTGAGGATATGTGGTAGGTAGGAAGGGGCTTGGGCAGGATTCCAAAAGGGTAGGAAGGCAGGGATTTAAAAGAGAGGGAAAAGATTTCATAGGTTCTTTTTAGAGAAGAGTAAGAAACAAAAAGGGAACTTTGGTTGTGTTTAGATCATTACCTTGATATACCTTCCCTAACACAGAATTTCTGTGTGCTCTGGAATATATTCCTTGGTCGTTCTGGCTTAGTAAATTTAAAAACTAAAATCAGTGGGAAATTTCATAGTCACTGAGGACAACAAACATAGGGCATTACATGTATGTAAGTGAATTTACATGTCTCCAAACCGCAATGCATCAGAGCAAACATGCTGCTGGGAATATAGTGCCAAGGTAAAGATGTCTGGGTATGTTGCAAGAAGAATTCTATTGAAGAGCTTACTAAGACTGAAAACTGCTTTTAATGCAAAGAACACGTGGAATGGCCACAGCTCTGGGTTGCTCTGCAATGCAGCAGGTTGTACAAATCACTCCTATATAAGAGTAGGAAGGAATCTTGCTGCTGTGATGTGCAGTGTCCTCACTGCTCTGGAGAGCAGCTGCAGCTTTTTGCTCTACTTCAGGATGTGTGACTTGCCAAGAACATTTTCCATGCCTTTTCCACCTTCCACCAAACACCACTCCTTCTTTAACTCAGAGGCTCTGTAATTTCAGCTGTCTTTTCCTTTTCTGAATACTGGCAATAAGTATGTATGGAGAGGTGAGAGAAGTTCACAATAAATTTACATCCAACAGAAGTGACACAAGGTTTCAAGTTTTGTTTAGTACATGCTGCATTTATATCGCTCTTCAAAGACGGGTTTCTCCTTCAGTAGCTCCTTGCATGGCAGTATTAAGGATACTTATTATTGCATTGATCTAGTTTTGTAGTGAGTAAATTATTGTTCACTTAAAGAATCTTTAAAAAGGGAGTTTAGAACAAAAATATATGTAATTGAGTTATTGCTGGAGGAATTTCTTTAATTATATCTTGTTCCACGGCAACGAATAGATTACTGTAATTCCTTTTAAAGAATCATCATTTAACTCTACCTGAATTTGAACTAAAAAAAATTTGTCTGTTGTTTAATGTTAATAGCTATCATTAAGCTGAGGTGACTTGGCTGAAATCCATAGTAAGGGGGAGGCTTTATCCAGCAGATCATGGCTTTTCTGAAAGCTCTCCCATGGGCAGAGCCACAGATCACACCACTCCTAACCACATCCTCATGGAATTGTGTAACTATAAACTCCCATGTGGCCAAAAAACCATCAGGGACCACATCTTTTATTAATTAATAAATTAGAGGAAACTAATAACCCTTAAATTGTCTAAACCTCAAAACAATTATTGTGGAGTTCTGGATGGAGATAGAAATGGGTGCAGACCAAGTCGGTCCAGGCATCCTACCCACCTTCTTCTTCCTCCCTTTCATATCCTTGACTTTGGAACTGGGTCCTTGCCATCAGTGCAGGCAGCCATTCTTGCCTGAAGGCATCCCAGAAGTGTCCAATGTCCAGAGACACCAGTGCATCACCACAGATCCTGGTGTGAATGCCCTTTCCACCTGTGGATGGCTCTGATATCTCTGCCAGGCAGCAGCAGGGCCTCCAAGGAGCTTCATCTCATTATTCCAAGGAGAAAATGAGCAGGAGAAAGGAGGGACCCCCTAATGTCCAGTTCCCCCATTCTCAAAACTAGCCCTTATTTTGTGGAAGAGTGTTTGCCCACAGAAGGCCAAAGTCAAAATTCAAGTGTGGTTCTTCACTGAAATAATTAACTAGAATTTCATGTGATGGCACTGACTGATACAGGGAATCTCCAGGTTGGTAAAAGAATGAACAAAAGCAAATTTAATGGGGTTTGGGGAGAGGCAACTTATTTGTGAGGTTTAGCAATTTTATTTGATTATTTTTCTGAAAGGCTCATATGATGGAGTTAGTCTTTCTGAGAAATCATTGAATGTTGTTCAGTGATTCACTGACTGCTGGCCAGAGCACTCTTTGTAACTGATTTATCTGAATCCTTTTCAAAGCCTTCCTTTTATTAACATTCCAGCAGTTCCTTTCCTATGTGAATTCATGGTAGTTATGTGTTACTCAGGAAGGTTGTAGGAAAATTATTTCAAACATGCTGATTACATATTGAGCAGATGAGGTGTCTCAGGTTTATATCACAGCCCATCTGCCTGTTTGAAACAGGCTTCCTGCACTGTGCCATTTCCTCTCCATCGGGCAGGCAGGGAGAAAGACTGCTCATGCTGCATCCTCATTCTGTTTGACCTTTCTAGAATGTTATTAGGCACTCATACTTGCATTTTCTTCTGTAAATCTAAGTTTAATCTCATTCTATTTTGGCAGCAGGAATTGTTGCAACAAAAGCTGTTCATTCTTTATCCCACTATCTTCAGTGTGGAAGCTGAAATACATGTCAGCTGGAGAAGGGCAGTCTGAAACTCAGGACACACACTTCCAGGCTGGATCCCACAGAGATCTGAACTGTAGTGAAAATGGGAAAGGTATAGGTCTTGGCCCTGTGTTCAGCACTGAAGAACATATATACTTCAATTTGGACTGGGATCAGACTGAGATTTAAAGTGGAGCTTGATCAACTCCCTTCATCATGCACCCATTCACTGTGTGTATTTAACATGAAAATATTTTCCACACAGGTTTTACATTTTACTCACTCTTATTCCCACTAGTCTGGGTGAATACTTTTCATTATGATGAACCAGCCACAAGGTGTCAATGTAGTGTAGCATATTCTCAGTAAGGGTTCGTTACTACAGCATCCTTTGACTTTCAATGCACTAAAATCTCCTTTCTTATAAGTTATTTGTATCACTAATTGCAAAAATTCTGGTCAGATCACATTTTCTGTACCTGATTCTGTTAATCAGTGAAGTCTTCTCATGCTGTGACTGCAGTTGTGTGAAGAGAAAAATCAGCATAAATGACTGAAGTAAATAATGTGACAGGTTGCAACTGCTGTAGTACTGTGTTTTAGAAGGAAAGGCTGACAAAGTGGGATTTAGACTAGTGGAGATGAATTAATTCTTGTCAAAATATTAGAAGTTATCATAAGCAAAAAAAATAAAATATGTGAATTAACTTTTCACAGTAAGGAGTCAAAATATCTAGATGACCTGGTGTGCGTTTAAAAAGCCCCAGTTACACGCATTTATAAGAGGTATAATGACAGATGAGACAAGATAGCGATGGAAAAGCATTATTACAGAATCCCAGTTTGTGTCTTCTAGACACAAATCACTGTGTGCCATTAAAGATAAAAACAAATGATTCAAAAGAACCAGAGCTAAAGCTGAGGTCTGAATTATGAGGGACATGGAAGCAATTTGGTTTTGTACCTCAACAGCGGGCTTGGATCCAGGGAGGAAGGGCCTGTCAGAAATGAGAATAAAAGGCTGTTAGGAAAATTACTTCTGGAATTGTGAATATTATCTCTTTGAAGTATTCTTTAATGGATTTGGGCTAAGAATTTTCAAAGAGATTAAGGACTTAGCTCCCATTGAATGTCAGTGGCTTTTGGACACTTCACTGCTATAGTATGCTTTGAAAGTCCCAGTTTAGAATATTAATTTAATGTACCCTTTTCACTGCAGTAGGAGGGAGCAGATCCATGACAGAGAAAAGAACAGAGAAACTACAAAAGAAAATATTTTCTTTGTATGAAATTCTTTCTGTATAAATTATTGTACTTTTCCTAATCTACTCAGTCAAGTACAAAAGTACGTAAAATAAGTGGCTGAGCAGAGGATATTACATTACGTGATGTACTTCACTTGTTAATGGCTCTCTCTATTGTGCTTTGCACAAAGTGAAGGGAACTGGATAGAATACTGTGAAAATATATCCTTGGGTAAATTTCTTAAAGGACAAAGGGAAGCTGGAGACTGTTTATGCCAAGAGCTGGTTTTCTGAGGTTCTAAACCAGCAGTTACAGCATGCCGTCCTTTGAGAGATATTTTATTGGGCAACAGATCAGTGTTGGAGGTCAAAAGACCAACAGCAATAGATGCATCGTATTCCCTAGGGCTCCCTGGGGGTAGGTTACGACAATAGATAGGAAAACTGCAAAGTCTGTGGGAATAGAACTCTTGCTGTTCTTGTGCTTTTCTCTTTTTAATTTTCTTTTCACATCATACACCTTAATGAGGAATGACCCCCTCACAATACTAGTATGATGGTAAATAAAATGGTACAGGAAAGATTTACGATCTTCAGAAAGAAAGTATGTTGAAAAGATGGGTTTACATCGCAATGGTGGCAGCTAAATACCATGGAAAAGCCCGCAGAGAAATCACTGCGAGTCAGACCTTACAGTCAGAGATTTGATCTTCTAGTGGAGATGACCTGGCTCCCCTTTAGTGGTAGTGACAATGCTTTTTAATACACTTATTATTTTATCTCTCCTGAAAGGAACACAAATCTGAGCATTCTCTTTCGTGGAATAAACTGGGCAAAAACTAAAACAAATTGCCCATGATGCAGGTGTATTACGTTTATAATACAGTGTTTGGGTGTTGAGGTTTTTTAATTGCTGTTGTGTTGAAGAAAAGCATTAATTTAGAGAAGTGCTGTTGGAAGGGTGTAAATAAAGAAGTGAGGTTGAAGGCAGCTCATTTTAGCAATGGGAGAATGAATGTTGAAAGAAAAAAACATGTGCCAGAGCTCAGAGGTAAGAGAATCCCAGTGAATGCGTGAGTTTCAACAGAAGCTTGTCACTTCAGATTTTCACTATTACTACTGGTGTAATACCAAAAGGGTTTTTTTATTAAAAAAAATTTCGGGCCCACGATAACCATAGTATTTGGTTACTATGACTGGAAATCTTGTTCCTAAACAAGAGCACAAATTGAAGGCTTAGATCTGTGTAAATGCAAAATTATTTTCTGTACAAAGCAAAAAAATTCCTCTCCAGATAAATGCACAGGCTTCTAAGTATGTATCTGAGTCAAACTGTCACCAAGCCCATCTGTTCTGTCTACGTCTGAAAAATGAACACGACTTCGAGCAGAGAAAGCACTGAACGTGTGGCACCTCTTCTTTGGGTTTTGACTCATTTTATCCAGCCTGGACAAAGTAAACCATCATGTTAGACAATGATGATAAACATCTTTCTTTCACACGAAGACTGTGACCTGCCCAAGACATAGAAACTGAATATTACCTGAGCATCAGTAAAGAGATTATAATACAGCAGAAAGAGATGAGAACAATTCCTGATAAAAAAACTAAGTGATGCATCTTAATTACCTGTTGTATCCAACCTGGTCTCCCTCTTGCCAGCTTGAGGCATAGATACAATTTGCTCATGTTTGTCTAAAAAAAAAATAAATTTATTCTTCAGGATGTTGATCAGCCTCTTTCCAGACTTTCAGGGCTGCTCAGGATGTTCTTAATGTTGCTACATGAGCACTGGTAGTTTTGTTACTACTATGCTTAGGAGCCATTTCCTGGACAATGATTTCAGGTTTCGGTTGTGAACAGAAGTTGAGAGTTCCTGCCATGTTGCATTTACAATCACAGAGGTAAACACATGGGTCCATGAAGCACAAGTATCATGTAGAAACCATGAGGCAATATTTGTTCAGCATGGATAGCATAAGGCCTCATTCATTGGGAAATTAATTGCCACCAAACCTCCAGTAAGGAGAGCAGAGCTTTAGTGAAGGAGCGAAAGGAAGATGTTCTTGTGGCTTTGTGGCTTCATTGAGCCTCACTGGCCATTTGGAAAGAAAGCACAAGAATACTTGTGAGAAAACAAAACAGCTGAAAGAATCAGGAAGCACATTAGGTATACCATCTCTGAGGGGTATTTGTGCTTTTCTGGCTTAGGACTCAGGTCTGTAACATCTTGAAAGAACAGACTTTCTATTGAAATGACACGAGGTGGAGAATTTCCCATCTTGCATGTCTATGTCTGCTACTGCACACATTCGCTTTGTACCCTTTAGTGTTTAACAGGAGTGAGCAATGAAGAAATTATTTAACTTCCACCTTAACTAGCTACTCCAGACTTCGAGTTGGCCTAGGCTTCCCTCAGCTTGGAGTGTTTGGCCTAAGAACTGCTCCCTAAAAACAGGACACCCACTTTAAATTCAGTAAGATGCTTTCTTCACAGATTTTAGTGGTCTGGCAGTTCAGCCAAACACAGATCAGGTGTGGGTGGCACTATTCACTGTCTGAATCATGTAATGAGGTTTAGAAGCACATTGTCTTCTGCTGAATGTTTTCACCCAAATTGTAACCATAGGATCTCAGAGACCTTCTTGCAGAGAAGCAGCTTGAATGACTGCGTCTGTCAGCATCTGTAGAAAAAGTTCACAAGAAAGAAGTTGTTTATGATTCTCTTCATATTTTTTCACAGGTATTCTCTACAATACCTGACTTACAGCATCATTTAGAGTTTTAATATTGAGTAGTCCTTAGAGAAACCAGCAAATCATTCCTGCAATTATGTTGTAAAGATAACTAAACATGTAATGAGAACTAGTAAATGAGTATTTGCTGTTTGTCGGATCTCAGCATAACCTTTGATTCAACTGGGTATAGCATAATTCCTCTCAAACTGGCAAAAGGTCTGTGACAGTACCTCAAAGATTTCTTTAATTTGGCTATATTATGAATAGTTAGTTCACTTTCTTCCTCTTAGCCTGAATTTCCTCTGAGGTATATTCTGAGACCCACAGTTGCAACTGATTATTCCTCAATCTCCTTGCTTAAAAATGCCGTTTTTCTTGATTTTCTTCCTGTAAGAAAAACCTGCTTTAAGAAACTTGGATCCCCAGTGCCTCATGCTAGTGCAGTCATTACTTGGTGTGCAGCACACATCTGAGACATTGTCGTTTGGCCTGCCTTGCACTTCCTGCCAGTCACACACACCTAGAGCATGTAGGGATATGTCAGCCTAGCAAGGAAGGATACCAGTACCACGTTGCTGGTGCAAAGATAAGGGGAGTCCAAGTGTTGCCTGCCTGCTGATATGTACCCTGAGAAGTAGAGGAGACAGAGGGATAAAAATCATTTTTACTGTTACCTGCAACAACATATACACAGTATAGCACGTGTGCCATATTTTGAGGGTACCTCATTTTGAAATTCTTGCTATAGTGTGGAACTGCTAGTGAGACTTAAGGGGAATAGCTCTTTGGAAGTGCTTTTGAAACACAGCCCTTCCTTGGCAACACCTTCGTTGTCTGTAATAAAACAGCACTGTAACCCCAGTGCAGACCACCTTCACCTCCTGACCACAAGAAAAATGATCAAAAATTGTTGTTCCTGAAGGCACCATTTGGAACCTTGCCAGACTTGGTGTCATTAACCATGAGTCACAATCTGATAATGTAATTTAAGATATTGAATCATATCCTTAACTCGTGATTCATTACAGAATTTAAATGCCAGAGGTGGTGTCTTGGACTCCCTTCCAATACATATGAGTTCAGATACCCTTCCAAAACAAGCAAGTGACTATGAGCCATAAATTCAGTTCACCTCAACCACTAATAGTACCCAGAAAGATTATCCTGTAGCTTTTCTGGCAAGGAAAAGGTAATAAACATTCTCCATCCTCTCCCCCTGCCCTTCCCCCCTACTCCCCTGCCCCATTTCACTCTGTATTTCACTTCAAGGATGGCAAAATTAAGTTTTCAGCATCTTCAGGAGTTTTAATTCTTTTTCAGAAAAAGAAAGATTAAGTGACATTAAAGCTTTTACTACCCAGTGTTGTAAGACCCCATCACTTGAGGCACAACCTATGGATAATAATGGCAAAGCACATGGGAGAATGGAATAGATCTGCCCTTCATCTGCTCTGAAGGGAACATGAGCACCCAAAGAAAGGAATTCTCCAGAGCAGATCTGACAGAGCATGGTGTATGTACATGGCCAAAGTACTTCCTTCATCTCTTAGGGATAAAATACTATTTGCTGGAAAGCAACCATTGCCCATTGGATGCAATGCCTCCTTCTGAGCAATATTCATGAGTTTTCTTTATTGGTAAATACCAACACACTCTTGTGTCCCAGCAGGAAAAGTCATCCATCCTTTGGAGTTGCTCGAAGTGAATGGATGGTCTCTTACTACAGCTACAGCTTACTACAACATTTGGGTCTGTGTTGAAAAATAGATAAACTAAAAATCACACTCCTTGTGTTTGCCACTGCCACTTTTCCCCTTTTTGATGACCCATATTTGTATCTGCTCTGTGCTGCTCCTGTGAGTAGCATTGGTGTTATTTAAAATTTTCTATTTTTGATAAGCACTCAGGGTACCGTATGCCCTCAGGACATAGATTCCCACGTCACTGTTTCCTGTTTTAACAGCTCCAGTAATGACACCAGTTACTCAACTTCTATGCAGACACAGAGTACAAAGAGTTCCACTAATTTCACCAAGTCACTTTGACAGAGACTCATTTACCAAACAGCAAACAAGCAGAAAGTCTAAATGCTAAAGGTGGGCAATCACATCACAAATTAGCTCATCTGTACCTACCCCTAAGTCACAAAGAACATTCATAAACCATGGAGATGGTATTTGAGATTAGAAAAGTGCATTACTTAACATGTAATACTCCAAATATGATCATTGCAGAGTTGTTTTAAGTGCTCTCAATAAATTTTGCTTTATAGAAATGTGAGTGGTTTTAGAATTGTAAATTGATCTTGAGCATGTTCTAATGCTGACATATAAATACAGTTTTGTTAGAAGAAATCTGAGCAAAATCATGTGGGACATTAATTGTGAAGTAGATAAATATTCTTGCTAAAAGAAGAATTACTTTTTTATTCTCTGATTACTATTTTTAATCAGTTAAGGGCATCTACTTATATCATAGGGTTGTATTAACTGGATATTAATACCTGTTAAAGAAAGACAGATATTGCTATAAAGAGCCAAATCCACTGGATGCCAATCTGATTAAAGACTCAACTTTGAAGCTGCAGTTACTTTTTCTCTTACAACTCAGTGTAAGTATAATCCCATTTCTTTTACAACCAAATTTACTCTGAATGTGGATGTGAATGAACAGTCAAGCACAGCCAGTGTTAAGCACAACTTAAACAAATAAAACTAAATGAACCTAAGAGACTTTTCCAAAACACTGTATGACAATTAACAGTGAGAACTTTTTGTATCAAAGCAAAATTTAATTTCTGCCCAACTGGCACATTATCAAACTGCAAACAGCTTCTGGTCATTATAAAGCCAGAAGTAAAGATTCAATGAGAGTTTACAGGATGTACTAACAAGGAGAAAAAATCATAGTTGTAAGCATCAAAGCAACTTAGAGACAAACTTGAATGCCTTTGCTTTCAGACTACTTCAGACAGAACAGTCAGTTCCTGACTGAAACGCCCTGGTTTGGCGTTCACCAGTGCAGCAGGTGTTGGGCTCAGATCCAGTATGGTGTTTGTGAAACACTGCAGGGGGAAGGGAATTGACAAAAGATCTCCGTAGCAAGAAGTTTCAGCACAAAAAGGGAGGATTGATTGCCATGTCATACGAAGGACCTAGATGGAAGGATCATAGTCCACCCTCAAGAAGTTAGCATCAGTACCAAAGGAAATTTGGGGAATAGAGAAGGTATTGCTAATGAGCTCACACTAATTGAACTTAGCTCCAGAAAGCACACCAATGTCAAGTAAAAATGCCATTCAGGAATCAGAGTCTGGCTGGTGTAAAATAGGTGAACATCAGTGCTCATAAGAAAACTCCCTGAAAACGAAAGGAGATTAAGGCACTCCTATTTCTGAATAAAGTTTTGAAAACACACCAGGAGGATGGAAATATCACCACCAGTTTAAACAGAGATGGAGACATTCACAAAGTTCTGACAGACCAGCGCTTCCCCCAAGCCAAATGCAGCAATGCTTGCTCAACATGTCCAAGAGTAGCACATTAGTGAGATTTGATAATACACATTATCATTTCTCCTCACAGCATGAGCAATAACTGTTTAGTTACCTTTCCAGGGGTCCTGCTTGCAATTAGCTCACACAAATGTTGACCTATAAATAACTGCGAGAAGGAGCTTTCTGACGAAGGATCTCAAAGCACTGGCCAGCAGGTGAGTGAAACTTGGTTTAGTCTGTCCTTAGGCACTGCTGACAGGTGAAATACTGCAGAAGGAAAAAAAATTATGCCCTGAGATGTGGAGACTGCTAAAGGCTTGAGCTAGAGTTACAACCATTAATCAGGTCAGTTATACAATGTTATCAGCTCTTAAAATACAGAGGTCCGCCTCAAGATAAAAACTGTAAAATTAAACAAGTGAGTGACCTGGAAGTGCAGTGGCTTGTGACTTGTCTCCCACTTCTCTCTCCTATTTCCATGGATACGTGGTTCAGGTGTAATGCTATGCTGCTTCTTGCTTTCCACTAATGGCAGCTGGCACCCAGTAATGCCCTGCACACAGTGGGGTTCCTTTCCCGTTCTTCTTAATTAATTTCCTTTTCTACCTAATTAACATCATTTCTTTCTGTCAAGAAAGTCTAGGGAAAATTCCTTGTGTTATATTGCATACTTCCTTAGATTTCACCCAATATTTATATCAGCATATCAGAGTTAGTGGTCTTTCTTTGCAACTCTCAGTGAGAATTCCCTATTTAAAGTAAATGCAGCAGTGCCTCTTTGCTTTCAATCAAGACATTTTTTCTGTGCTTTCCCACAGTATTGGGAATACAGCAAAAAACCCTAAATCTCTATTTCCAGTATTTACAAGGTGTTCTGGTATAAAGCATATATGTGAAAGCCCAGCTAAGCTTTGTTGTCTGGCATATGTTTTAAGCAGAGAATTCAGCTCAGGCTGTCAAGATGGAGTCAAGCAGACGCAACCTTTGGCTCAGGTGGATTGGAGCAACACCATTGGGCAAAAGGGAAAAGTGAACAGCAGAATTCCATGCACAAGTCTGAGCCACATTTTCATTGGCTTTTGAAGTTAGAAGCTAGGCAGGATATCACTTGTCTCTTGTACTTTTAAACATTTCACTTTGCTTCTTTTAGATCATCTATTTCATTTTCAAAGGATACATGGATTCAATTACATATTAGATTTTCCTGCACCTCTAACTTGACAGAGCAATTCTTATTTTCAGCATTGACAAGCTTTTCTGCCTAACGAAATAATTCCTTACAAATGATTTAATAGGATCTGAGGAGCGTTGTAATATAGTAAAATTTCTGCCGTAAAAAATATAGAGCAGTATTCTCTCTCCCAAAAGATTACAACAGGGAGTATTTGACAGCCTTTGTTTATACAATCATTCTGGTAACACGTATATGTACAAGAATTGTCAAACTTGAGGTTACTAGAGGTCAATTGT
This sequence comes from Picathartes gymnocephalus, assembly GCA_013390045.1. Lineage (NCBI taxonomy): Eukaryota > Metazoa > Chordata > Aves > Passeriformes > Picathartidae > Picathartes > Picathartes gymnocephalus. The sequence continues at coordinate 133,946 of WEKY01048928.1, forward strand.
CATGTTCCCACTTAATACAAGTGTAAAATAGAAGAGACAAGTTTCACTGTAGCCTGACAGTTTTAGATGTGCAGTAGATATAAAAGTAGAGATTAAAAGTCTGTCTTACATCAGAAGTGGCATTTTTAACATTTCTCAACTGAATACACATCCTCCACCTTATTTTGATCTTTTTTTTGTAACAGGCCATGAAAAATGCACACCAGAAAGCTGCCTCCTGCTCTAGCAAGCTATTTCCTATGAACCAAATATTTTAAGTGCTGCATTCTTTATTGTTGTGAATAAGTGCAGTGATAGGAACAAGCCTCAAGATAGTTCTGGCAGATTCTAGGACAAGGAAATTTTCAAGAACCTATCAAAACAAATGGTTTTCTATGTTAGTATCACTCCCTTTTTTCTTTCTGTGTTTTCCCTCTTGCATTATGCTGTGCCTCAAGATAGTTCTGGCAGATTCTAGGACAAGGAAATTTTCAAGAACCTATCAAAACAAATGGTTTTCTATGTTAGTATCACTCCCTTTTTTCTTTCTGTGTTTTCCCTCTTGCATTATGCTGTGCCTCAAGATAGTTCTGGCAGATTCTAGGACAAGGAAATTTTCAAGAACCTATCAAAACAAATGGTTTTCTATGTTAGTATCACTCTTCATTTTTTCTTTCTATTTTTTCCCTCTTGCATTATGCTGTACCCTATTAAATGGTCACATGGTTCCAATTTCTTATTTTCATCGTAGCAGGTGGCAAGCATGACCTCAACCCTACCTGTATTAATTTACATGATGGTGCTGTAGTTACCTAAATAATCATGAAATCAACTAAATTCTCAGACAGAAGTGATCTGAATAGTTAGCCAGGTGGAATCCTTGCATGTCCTATATGCATAAGCTCCCCAAGAACTATGAAAATACCAATCATAAATAGATATATTTCCTTTGAGGGTTTTTCAATGCAACACCATTCTGTGAGTCTAGGGAAAACTGCAGAGATCATAGCACTGGCTTACAGGTAAGATTCTGTGACTTACTCTCTACTATATATTGGATAAGATGCATATGTGTGTATATATATATGTGTGTGTGTGTGTGTATATATATGTATATGTGTGTGTGTGTATTTAATACACATTAAATATTCCAGAATTATTAACACAATGAATTACTTGTCATATTCTGAGTGATTATGACTTGGACAATAATACTGTTTCTCAGAAACTTAATATAGGAGTGAACAATATATTTCAGGAATAGTTAATTAAAAGATCTGATATTCCACCTCATGGATAGATGGAAATCATCCTGGTGTCCAAACTCAAAATGTTTTATAAGTTCTAAAGGGACAGAACTGTAGAATCAATTATACAGCAGCATGGTATTCTGTTTTATCTCACATATTATATTATAACTATCGGACTGTGAAGAATCTTGTTTTTCTTTTGTGGTATTTTTGCATCTTTCCCCACCTCCGATGAATATACAGCAAAAATATAGAGGAAAGTTTTGATTCTAACAAAATAAAATTAAATACCTGGATTTTTACTGAGTGGAAATTACATCAGAAGATGCTGCAATGCAACCAGATGATCACTGTAGGCCCCTTCCAAATAAAATCACTTATCCTAAAAAATTATTTTATTAAGTAGTTAGTAAAACAATTTGAGTCCATAAACAATTGTGATGGCTCTTGGCAAACCTGAGAAAGGAGATCTCTTTATATAAGGGAAGTTGAACACACAGCTTCAGGAGGACGTTTTTCTTACCTGCCCTGCCTGTGTAAATGTAGTTCTTGGGCCTATTAAAATTCAGTTGCTTTGGTGACAGAGAAGTGAAATGTTGTTTTCTGGACACAGAAAGGCCCAAGGAGCTGTAATTCACATGCCCTGGACAGTCAAAGCCACTCCGTATCTGGCGAATGCATGTTAGACAGGAAAGGACAAGAGAGGGGGTCTCTGTCCTGAAAGAAAAGGTGACCACTGTGAGTATCTCACAAAGAGATGACACAGCAAAGATTGACAGAGGATTACTGCAGTCCTAATGGAGACAAATCAAGGCTTTGGAACTGTGAGCAGCAAAGGAAGACCGGGAGGCAGGAACACCTGAGTCTTCAAGCTGTGAGGCACCAGTTATAAATGAAGCAAGTCTCTTGTCTAGATTGTTGCCGGATATCAGGAAAACATCCCTCAGAATGAATTATTTCAGTCTAGAATCCAGGAAGGATTATTTTTTAAACTACATGTTTTTCTTTAGCTAAAGTTGCCCATTAAAATTTCCAGCTTTGCTATTAAATACAATATGTCTTTGCTATTAATTACAGCATGTGCCAGCAATTTACACTGTGATACATGTATTTTTCAGGGAGGAAAAAAGTCAGGTGATCCAGCAGAACAGTGCAGTCATGTCCCCAGCAAGAACCATTGCCTTAAGATCATCAGCCTTGGCAGAGTATTAGGGACCATCATTCAAGAGTGAGACAGTGGCTAAGAAAAATCTGTTTGTTATAAATCTTACAAGAGCAAAGCACACTTTTCAAGCTGATATTTGAAATAAAAACTTAACAGATAAGGAAAAAGAGGCAACAAGAACATACTAGCATTTCTTTGATACATATTTGCCAAATGAATGATTTTTCTTCATGCTTCTTTAAAAAAGACTATCATTACCGCATCCCATTTTCACATTCAAAAAAAGTGAAGCATAGAAACTTTCCTTTGGACTACTGAAATGAGCCATTAATACTTACAAACTGTTTTCCTAATTTTCTGGAAAATTATTTATAATAATTAGCAGTTTTTCAGAGAAGAAAAGTAGTTCTTTAGCCATTCAGTGAGAAATTATCACACCAAGGAGATTATTTTTGCAAGCAAACCTCCCACCTCAACCACTGGAGCAGCTGAAACCTGCACTCCTTCTCAGCAGCCCAGCTCGCTCGTTCCTCCCAGCTGAGAAAAGCTGTGTGCACTGGACTAAGGAGGTCGGTGTATTTTCCAGTGTGAGCATTTATTTTCTGGTGTGTGCAGTTCTAACCTGTCTCCTCTCACAAACATTATGGGACTCTGAAAATTTTTAACAATGACAAATAATTCAACACTGTGTTTATTCCTCCAGGAATACGCTGCTTTAGCAGAAGCACATTTGCAATGTGCATGACCCCTGCTCTCCTTCATAAATCTTTCTGACAAAATGAAGAGAAGGGGAAGCATTTGGAATGGGACCTGTATCAGCTGCTGCATCTTCCTGCTTTAGTGACTGGTAAAACAATTGTTAGATGTATTTAATCCAGTATAAAAGACATTATTTCCATTTTTAAAAAACCCTCTGTTTATTTAATGGAGTCTAAAAGGCATTATTCCATAAAGCTACCAAGCAAATCAGAAAAGCCCAAGAGAGACAGTTCATTATGAAGGTGAGAGCTAAAGGCAGAGCTGATTTCAGATGGAATTGTGGGTCTGAGGTGGTCTCAGAGGAAACACAATCACCAGTACAAAACTGATACCTTCAGAAACATCGGCTCAGGTCAATGGGGCCACTGTGTCTGGAAGAGGAGAGGGAGAAAAGTTAGCCTAACATTACTTGTCTGTCTTTAAGAACTTCTTGGGTGGGGCATTTCATTACTGGTGCAAGGTAGAGTAGCCCCAGGAAATTCTGCCTCTCCATGGTCCTTTCAGACTTTATGAGCAGCCAAAAAAACTGAAGGACTAACAACCAGCATTAGCTGCACAAGAAAGTTGGATAATGTAGGTAAAAAACTTATACTAGTGAGTGGTACATGCTAGGAATAATGATTTTTAATAATGGACACTTTCCATGAAGAGCCATTGTGGGTCAACTTTTTCACACCCACCTCTGCCACAGTAGGACAGGGATACAGCTGCTGCCGAAGTTGTTGAAGGCAACTTCTCTGATCTTCTGTGTCAAACTTCAGCACCATTCCCTGAAGGTTTCTGGCATCATTCTAAAAAATTTCCTTTGTATCTTTCTATTGAAAAACTGAAAGGCTGAAAAGAAAATGTAATTTTTTCTCATTTCTGCATTTCTAGATTTTGTGAGCATTTCTTGCCACAGTTCCTGATGGAGCATGGGCTGGAATGCCTGTCATCTGTTTATTCATCTGAGCAGAAGCAACATTCCTTCTTTGAGCACAAACCCAGCCTCCTGCACAAAAGCAGTACAATTGCTTTTCTCTGCATCACGGAGAGATTCATATTTATTGAAACTCATACTAATATATTTATGTGGCTGGTAGAATAAAACTGAGAGAATCAAATACAAATACAAATCAAGAGCCTGCAAAGCACTTCTTCACTGAGGAGAGCCTCCTTTGGTGTTTACAAAGAGTTTTTAAAATTATTTGTTTGGAGTCTTACGTATTAAGTACTGAGCTGAAATTTCTTGTGTGGATTTATCATTAATTACCATCCTGGTGGGAAGTCTTGGGAAAAAAAGGGGGGGGAAAATTTCCCTATACATTCTGAAAAATCAAATACTCTTGTGTACAAAAAGACCTGCAGTATATTAGCAAATCCTGCTCTTACAGAAGTATGCGATAATAGTGGAAATAATGTCTACACTATGGTTACACAAGCAAGCTATTTTAATTGTTGCTATTAGAAGACAAGTATCAGCATACTACATCTTTAATCATCTGGAAAAATGTATTCTTTGGCTTTTTTCCATTGAATGAAATGTTGCTTAAAACAGAGAAAACAGTTCTACTTCCTGATATGTTTTTAGTGTGTCTTCAGGGCATTGCTGTTTATTTTGCAAGGTCATAGTAACTCCATGCCATTCATTTCCCTGAATTTTTGAAATAGGGTCTAGCATCTAGCAATTAAATTGACAGATAAACTTTTGTCTATTGTATGCTACAATCACTGATATTTCCAAACTATTTGCTTGTGCATCAGTTCTTTACTTGGCTATTTTACTTAGTAATGGATTTAGAGGCAGGAACTTGTTTAACAAATTCTAAAATGTAAAAAACAAGAAAAGATCCAGATATAAAAAGTAAGAGTTGAGTAAGAATAACTATAAAAATAAATAATGAAAAAACCTGAAAGATAAAATGCTACATTCAGGTTTTCTCTAATGGCCAAATAGCACGAAAAAAGTGGATTTCACAGGTAAAATATCTCCAGGCATTTGATACCTGAGCAAAGTCTTGATGGCTACACATTGGAAAATGTATTTAGTTCATTTTTGGCCAGGTTGTGTGTGTACTGGAGAATTATTGAGCAAATATTTAATGGACAAAGACTGGGAAGGTCATGAAATCTTCATTGCATATTGTTTTTAAACCTTTGCTCTTCCTGTGCTTGCCATCACAAATATATTCAACTTGCCTTCCTGATGTTTTTGTTCATCCAAACCTGCATCCCAGTTACGATATTCAGGTTCCCTATTTCAGAGTTATGACTAATAGAGGAGAAGGAGCCAGTCAGGAGACAGTGACTTGCTGGGACATTTCTGGGAAAGCAGTCTCAGCATAATTTTGTTCGGCACATTTGGAGGATGTGGTCACTGCCTACCCTGTGGCACCTTCCTCTTTCACATCCTCTGATGTGGATGATTTGAACCACTTTTTTAAGACCTATTTCAATGTCTCTTCCCCATCCTCAGTGCCAGGAGCCTCCCCACTCTTTAGTGTATGATAAGTCCATAAAATTATGTGGCCTATATATGTGTATGTAATTATGCACACGTACAGAGGTGTGTGAGGAAGTCTCATGGTCAGCAATGCTGTTCTGTGTTTTCTCTTGGGTAACAGCAGCCCCACTCTGCCCTAGAGCCAGCAGCAGGGACATTACAGTGGCTCTGGGCTCCTCGAAGTGTCACAGCCCATATCACCACCCAAGAGAGTGTAGAGCTGCAGATTGCTGGCCCTTATGGGCTGTGTGTCCTACTCATAAAACTAGATTATATGTGATACCCACACTGCTGCCTGAGTTAGCACTGCCAAGTTCTGCGGTTCCAGCTCCTGCTCACTGTATTTTTAAGCTAAGCTTTGGGAAAAGATGAAACAGAGCACATTTGAAACAAAACTTCTATTGCAAAATGAGATTTCTTTATTAGCAGAACAGACTCTATCCAATATGTGGTAACTCCCTTTCCTCCAGTGAGGTGAAGGACAGCAAGGGAGTGTGAACTGGATGAAATGGGAAGCTGTGTTCATGTTGTTCAAAAAGCCTCTCGAATAATAGCCTTGCACAAGTCCTTCCTTCTCCTGAGAACTTCAGCCCAGTTAGGATGTTTGAAAGTTATATCTAGTGTAAAGATAATTTTAGAATCGTTTAACCACCTGTGGTTTAAGCTCTGTTATCCAGTCTAATAAGAGTGCTATCACTGATGCTGAACATTTAATTAAGAGCAATTTCCAACTACTTACTGCAATACTTGGGACCATGAGGGAGGTGATGTGCCTGCATTCCAACATGATACTTTTTGGGCTGTTTTAAGATGTGTGACCCATCCTCTGATTCCATAAAGCAGGCTGAGCAGCACGGTGTGAGAGCAAAATCCCCAAACTTGGCTTACATACATCATGGGTAAAAGACTGAAAACAATAAAATAGAAAAAGAGACAGAATAGATGGCAGGAGAGAAGGAAATATCCTGGAACAGACAGATGCAACAAAATCCATACTTTAGTGCGAATAATATAATAAATGGAAGAAAAGGCAAACTGATAGGAATAGAGCAATATAAGGGAGTCAGTACAAAGTAAATAAGGCAATAAAAATCCATACCAAATCCAAACTAAGTCCTCCTAAAAGATGCTCTGTATCTGACAGCTACTCAAATACCACAAGATATGGGAGGCATTTGTGTGTAGCTGTTGGGATTAATCCCTGCATCTAATGTCATAAAAAGATTTTTCAAGTGTGTGTTGCTTTTTACCGGGGCTGCCGGTGCATGACTAAATACACGTATTCACATGTTCTTTAAAAATTTTCTCTCTTGAGTAGCTCTATTCTGTATTACAATATGAATGTAAACCAGCTGACATAGTGATGGGTTGGAAGAGGTTTCTTACACATTTATTGGGTATTTAATTATATTTACTATTTGAAAATATTTTCAGTGTTGTGCTTCATATCTAGATAGCCAAATAAATAGGTAGCAAACCAAGTCTGAAAAAAACAGTCCACAATAATCTGCAGACTCTAAAGTACTGCAATATATCAAAAAAACCTACACAATTCAGATGCAAAAGAAAGGAATTTTTTTGATACTCACAAAACCAGCAATTTTATCCTTGGGGAGGAAATGATTGAGTGCCTTAATGACCTTAACATTTCATAAATGGTACCAGTGGAGCATGCAGGGGAGGGAGTACACTTGTAACACTTTTCCTTCGTGAAGTATTGAAACTGAGAGTTACTGCAAAAAACACTGCTGGACTGGCTGTTGTGCAGTATTTTGATGGATTTAGAAGAGGTTTAGATTTAGAGAAAGCAAACTGGAAAAAGATGCCTGTGTAATTTAAACTGTGATTGCTGAGCAGAAAAACATCACAGCTATAAAGCTGAAAAAGGAAAAACAAAGTTTCAGATTTTTCTCTTATTAGAAACATGAATAGCATGGGACTGAGGCAAGGAAAGAAACTAAGCAAGCAATTCAATATTCACACAACGAACAAACAAATTAAAAAATACTCCTTTCATGATACAGCAAAATTTCATGACAAACGTGCTTGTATCATCTTGAACTGATTTGAAATCATAAGACTTGTGCTATGAAGATGAAAGGCAGCAATAAAGGCAGTTATCACTAAGACTCTCTGCCCAGAGCAGGGGATGACTTGTGTTGTTCTCCCTCCCATCTCCTTGTAGCCTTCAGTCAAGCATGGCCAGCCCGGCCAGAGTACCTGAGTAGAAAGGTGGGAAGGACAAATGCCAGCTCAGACTGAGGAAATTTGCAGGTTACTGTGTCAGGGCTGTGTCAGCAGTCTAAGCACACAACAACTGTTGTTGCTTGCTGGTCTGGGAACAATAAATCACTGTCTAGCTCCACATTTCTTCCTCAACACCATACAAGGCCATTGCTAGCCTGGATTAACAGATCCATCAGCAGTTTGCATGAGGCACATCCTCTGTTCCAGCAAAGGTGAACACGTATGCCCAAGCTGGAATTCTCGCAACAGTAGAGGTGGTGGCACAGCAATAGAGAGGATGCTGAAGAAAAATAAAAGGTTCTTTATTTCACTCTCATGCAGTGCCTCAGGCTCGGATCGACAGCAGTCACTCTTTTGCAGCACAGCTCATAAAAGAGCACACATTTTTGCCCTGTGTACTGCATACTTGCAGTCCCAATTAAGATTTTTTTCCTTTGATTGCACTCAGATAAAACATCCAAGATGCAAACCACCACCACAACAGTGAAACCTCCCAAACTCAGCAAATGGCATCATAACAGTGGACAGAAAAACAAAGAAATAAGGTGAATTACTGTATAGCTTCCTTGCACAAAGACTGGGGTAAATGTGCAGATTACCAGTCTGCCATTTATCCCAGGTTTTCCCTTGGCTAATTGGAAAGAGGTTTGTTGGAATACATGCCATGCCAGGGACTGGCTACATGTAGTCACCCAAGCTATTAAAGGAAATTCTCATAAACAGAAATCAACAGGTTCAAGCTATTGGGATAGTCACATATTGAGTACATGCTGCTTGACAAGGAGAACTATGCAACAGCGATTTATTGTCATGGGAAATTCTGCCTCCATGTCTCTTTCATTAAATAACTTATTTTGTCATTATTTCTAGGAAGCAAAATAAGACAGGGTCAAGTTAAATGACTTCTGAGGCAAAAATGTGCACTAAAGTAAAATTTTTTTGGTAAAGTGTGGAAATGTCCACTGAAAAACAATTATTTGTCTGTCCAGCACCTTCTGAAGAAGACCCACTTTTCTGCACATGCAAAACCAACTTACACATTGATGATCTGATGAACCCTAAAAGAACAGAATGTCTTGTTCATTTATATACAGTAAACACATGTTTCATCCAAACACCATTGTGAAATAGTTTTGAAATCCTTCTTTCATTGCAGTTTGGGGACTGTTGGCTAACAAGACTCTCAGAAGGTTTTATTGTCTCTTGTTTACATAAGAGGATCAAATAACAAAAAACCCCCTATTTTAGAAATATAATTTGTGTTTTGATTCTAGAGTACTTTATTACCATTGAACTAGTATTTCTGAGATTAAGCATCAGATACCTCCAGGATCCTTCCAGAGTAAACTTATGCTTTAAAGAAAGACATGCATAAAATTTGGCACGCATAAGGATAGTCTGTCTTTATCACCACAGTTGAGATAAAATTTAGAAGCTGGAAACACGACTGTCTAGCAGTCATAATTCTGTCTGCATTTGTCTGGCACCAACTTCCCTTACTCTTTATTTTGATTCATTCTGTATTTTATTCTCCAAATATTTTTTTAGATTGAGTGCTTGTAGTACTAATGCCTGACATGCTGAGTAATTCTAATTCTGGCCACTTTTGGGAAAAAGTGTGGAGTCTGTGCAAAACTTTACAGAATCAAAGCCAAAAGACAAAATTGGCACAGATTGTAAAGTCATCATGGCAGCAGCAAAATGAGCTTCCATGAAAAGGTGTCTTGGAGAAAAGTCTGTGTATGTCAGGGAGCAAATCTCCAAGTTTTCCACTAATGGATGCTGCAGAGCATTCCAGAAATCAAGGCATGCCCAAAGGAAAACCAAAATAAACCAAAACAAATCAGGTGAGATAGTAAACTTTTACATAAAAAACAGAGTTTAGTTTTGAAATAGATATAAGTGTAACAAGCTTGATGGTCTCTCCTGGATGCCTGGGGGTCAGGGAAACCCACACCATCAGGACTTGGTCCACCAGAAGCCAACCATCGTGTACTCTTTCAAGCATATTACAGCACAAAGAGAGTGAAACAGGGAAGGAGGCAGGAAAGGACAACAAACAGCAGGAGATGCAGCAAGGCACAACATTTTTAATCTTCAGACGTAACGCTTTGTAATTTCTGTAATGAGTTTCACTGATGAGCTTGAAGAGATCTGTTAATGAACTACTTAATTCATATAATGTCCTTCTGTCATAGCAGTGTTAAATTGATACATAAACAAGTAAACTGAGAAGCTGGGAAAGCCCATTCCTGGCCAAACATGAACAGCCCAATGGGGAACGGGATAGGAGCTGTAGCAACACCTCCCATCCCATGGCACGGCCTCTGGAATGTGCACACCAAGGCCACCAGGAGACAGAAGACTGGGCCAATGCTCCCCTCTCCCCTTCCATACTTCTCCTGCTCATCTGTTCCCTTCACATCCTGCAAAGGTCCAGCTTTTGCTTTTGGTTAGTTATAAACCAGAGTAGGTCAGAGGAGCCACAATATGGTTTAGTTAGAATGGCACCAAACCTTTGAGCATCAATGGTCCCTGAAGCATGTGCATTATTAGGAGAAAATCTGCCTCAGTCTAGCTCATGGCCACACCAGCCAATTATCATAATAAGCAGTCCTCCAAAAACCCGAGATTAGAACAATGTCAATGTGGAAAAAGAAACCATTTTATGATTTGCCTTTACCCAGAGAATATGTCATAAAATAAGCACCAAAAATAATTTGTTCCTACTTAAATTGTACTCCTGTGCTCCCTTTATTTTGTGACTAAAATGTCAATTAAGTAGTTAGGGAACATCATGAGTTAGAGGAAGCTTGCATGGGACTCTCAGTGTGCAGTAGAATACTATTGTTTTAAAGTCATCAGCTTGGGAAGGCTACCACCACACTAAGAATTACGTCCAAAGCCACAAAAAGTAGAATTTAGCCATCTCTATCTACTAAAAATAATTGCAAGTCTGGAATTTTTTATTTTAATAGTAATCAGTTACCAAAGAAATGATGGAAGTAATAGAACAATTACGGTGTGTGCATAGTCATTGATGGATCAGATGAAAAGTTATAATGATATTCTGATAATTAAAGACAAATGGGAGCCAAATAAATAAAAAAGAAATAGGAATTTTCAACACTTAGTCTGGATGTGCAGATCCTCACAGAATAATAGCAATTTAAACATCTGTCTGCTACAATTTCAATCTCCAGAAATTGGTGTCATTTTTTTTTTTCTGGAAGGGACCCTGTGTTGTGACAGGTGGGTTCAAACTGTACTTAATTAGAGTAAATCATTGCCACAAATGTCAGTGAGTTGTAATTCAGATGGAAATAATGGTACTTGAAAGTAATTTGATTTAGAGCTCATGATCACCTTGGGAGGTGCTTTCTAGAACAGGTCATTCCAAAAAGGCCTTAAGGGAGTACTGGGGTTAAAGATAGTCTGAGAAATTCTAAAGGGGTTTTTTATTGGCAAGAATTAGAAAGGTCAAATAGAAATATTCTCAGTTCAAAAGCTTCACTCAGAGAAAATAGTGAGACCATGTACTCATTCCCTAGCAGATCAGATGTATGGAACTGACCCTATTGTTAATAAAAATCCAGTTTCATGACAATGGATGCAGTACACTTCTTCTCACAATCAAGAAGCCATGTGGCCAGAGGCAGATGGAGCTCCTGTCTATATACTTTCAAAGTATTATTTTACTGCACCTATTAAACAACCCCAAAATTTCAACTCTGGTTGTAGTTATATTTAATAGATAAAGTTTAGACCCTAAATTTAAAAATATTTTCAAAGTAAATGTAAGCTCGGAGGTGCGTTTTTATACCTCTCTTGCTCTGCTTTTCAGACAGTGTTAACACTCTACAACCAGTACACCATGGAATTACTGAACCACAGAATTATCTGCAATGCCGCACATCAGCAGCAATTCATTTCTGCTTTACTTAAAGTCTATTTTTTTTTTTTTTGGCCTGACAGGACAGAAGTAGCGTCTCATTCTATTTTAGAGACATAACAGAAAAGGCCACACATGCTTATGACACTGTCTGGTTTTGATTCACACCATTAATATTGTGCAGATCTAGGCATTTTTTGTCCTGTATTGAAATCATTTTAGATTTACCTTTAGCTTATCTACCACTCCTGGAGCTTAGCTGAGCAGACAATTGTAGCATGTGAGCAAAAATATAAAACAAGGAAACACTACATAGAATACAAACCATAATATGAACGAAAACCTTCAACTTAACTTACCATCTCTGTGGCACAGGAGAATACCTTATCCCTGAAGGGTGTGTGACACTGTATGTATCAAAGCCAAAGACAGGTCACCCAGTAACTTCTGAAATGGAAGAATCACCATATCACTGCTGATTGCTCATGGTCACTCCACAAAAGTCTCTGCTCAATATCATCACTTTTATTTTTTTATTGTAAGAAAAAGAGAGCAATGAAGAGGGAGCACTTGCAATATCCCATTAGGGAAGCAGCAGCCCCAGTGGGTGCTGGGTGCTCATGCTCACTCAAGCCTGAGCCTTCCCAGGAAACCCCTGCCATAAGCTTTCCCTGCCCTGTTTTATATAGAAATGTTCAGTTCCTTCTGTTCTCTTTAAGCTTCTGTTTTGTTTGATTTAACAGCCAAGCATCGTAACCTAAATCAGGGACAGCTGCATTTCACACCACCGGCAGGGGCACAGAACAGTTGGGTGACAGCACCAGGGAGGGAGAGGCCAGAGCAGGATCGCTCTCTGCCTGTGCCCTGTGGGAGGCAGGCAGGGCATAGAGGGAGCAAGGCAGGCTCTGGTCTGGCCTAACAACTGGCCCATGTTTAAGACTGGACCAAAGATCTCACACAAAGGAACTCATACCAAGGGGCATGGGCAATTGTTTTTCTCAGTACATGATGCTTGCTTCTTGTGTTTTTTGTGTTCAATACCTACTAATAATCTATTCTGTAATTTCTTAGAGTAGTCTCTGAATTCTCTAATTTTTTATGGTTTTACGTGTTTTTCCTTTTTTTCACATTGCCTTTTCTCTTTGAGGTTCTGTTTTTCAGTGTTTGTTATGGCATGGCAGGCGTCGCCCAGAAATCAGTGTCTCACTCGGGCTTTACATAACAGTTACACCACATATTGCTGAGCTTTCCCACTGTTTACAAAGCAAACTCGGTTTGCTCTTCATGTTTTCCAGTACATAATTGTCAGTTTACAAATGAGCATTGAGTCATTTTTGCCGAGCCAGTGTCTTTCCACCCGTTGCATCCTAGTCCCAAGTGACAGGGAGCACACGGCAAGAACAGCCCTACCAGAAAGGGCAGATAAACTGCTGCTGTCAAAGAGGGAATTGTTTTAAATTGATGTAAGTGGTTATGAGGTTATTTCAATGCTACTAGTAAGTCTTTTAATTTAGCAGTGTTGATGCAGAATTATTTTTTTTAACTGGTTGTTTTCCTTTTAATTTCCAACATTCATTACTAAGACCTAAATCATTACCCACAGTAAATGCTCTCTTCTCTGACTTCTCTAAAATTACACTGAACTACACATGCTGTAGCCTCCACCACAAATCTATGGCCATGCATTTAAAGGATGCTTGCACTTAAAGTTGAAAAGTGAAAAAAGTTGGTTTGGTTTTGGTTTTGCCTCCTTTGTCCTAACCTGAAGGTGTCACAGAGCAGTCGGATAGTGATCCTGAGCAAGGCAAGGCTAACTTCTGGGCCAAATTCCTTCTCTTCCCTGAAGATTTACCTCTCTTAGTCTGTGCTTTGCCAACCCTGGCATGGTCCTTCTGTATGCATGTGCTTTGGAAAAGAGGCCAGGTGACGTATGGGGAACAAAATTTGGGCTATGCAGAGCATTATTCTCTTGATGTCAGGATTTCCCAGTGTATGCTGTAGAGCCAAGAGGACCTGTTTCTCGCTTATCACAGCTCTCCCTCTAAAAGTTTAAAGCCATTGGCAATAATTTTCTCATGCAATATTTTTCCAGGCCAGGGTAGAAGAGTTAGTCCAAAGAGGAAGTTTGTGTATCTGCTCTCAGACAGCTCCTCACTCCACTCCTGTGTGTTTCCAATAGGCACAGAAATGATGCAGCACCAGCATCACCACCCTGCCCTTTGGGTGACGGATGTTAGCAGTCATAAATAATCACTGAATCCATGAGAACTAAGAAGAGCTCATTACGTTGCAGTCCCAATAGTGTGTCACACCATGATCCATCGCTGTGTCTCATGGAAATGAATTAGCCTTTTCTCTTTCTGTTCCTCCACATTATCAGCCATTAACATTTCCCTGCAATGGATTTTATAAGCAGGTTAGGTGACTATTCTTCACAGAACTGGTTTCAGACTTTCCAAGGCACAGTGGAGGAGGAAGGTTGTCACACAGACAGCTTCACTATTCCTGTGATGCCTTCTGGGCTGAACTGAAATGTTTTCATATTAAAGGCTCAGCTTTAAATGAGCAATTTCACCTTCTGAGTTGCTAATGAAATAACTAAATTCATGCCAAATTGAGTCTGGTATCGCACACTAAAAAGAGACAAGGAACAGCTGTGTTTGACATTATGGTTTCCAGTTAAAAAAGGGTTTCCTTCTCAGCTCTCAGATCTTTGCACGAATAAGCAAAGCTGCAGTTGCACAGCTTTGAGAGCTCCAACATCCTTGTCTGTTATGCATTTTTCTCAGGGTTTGCCCTGAGGCTGCATGGAGAAAAAGTAAAGAAGAGACAGACAGAAATAGATGTCTTAATTCAGACTGTTCTTTAAGCTGATGAACAGATGTTTGAAGTTAAATGTGACCAGTCCAGGTATGTTGAACATTCACTCCAACTGAGTGCTTTGTTTGGTTAAGGGTTTGCTTTGTTTACTTTCCAAGAACCTTTAGACGACTTCATCGGATCTTACCAAAAAAAAAAAAAAAAGAGATAATCACAAGTAAATAAACAGCTCCAGTTTATAACCACACAAAGATAACTGTCGTAATGAAATTGTTCCTTTTTCTACGGTGGTAAAAGGCCATCCAGCATCATCCTTATCAATTTTCATGCTATACAAAACTACCATAGAAAAGAAAAATTAATTGCTCGGAGTATTTTGTCATTAAAAGGAATGAAATGGGGCTTTAGATCATACCAGTATTTCATCTGGGTGACTCACTTCAATCTTCATGACACACACTTCACAGTCTTCTCTATTGTGCCTGAGCAGAACTGTTAATGAGCCTTTGCAACAGGCCTTTAACATTTCCTACCATATTTTCCCTGCTCCTCACCTCATTACTGCCCATTTTATGCAATTTCACATTATTTCTTCTCATACATACTCAGAAAAACCTGTGAACTTTTGGTTTCTGGGTTCAGCAGTGGCACAGATAGCTGAAATGCACCCATTTAACACTGCCCTGAGCACTGGCATCCAACAGTCAGCCATACCCTGCTGCATGCAACTGTTGGAAGATGATTAAATTGCATTGCTTAATCTTTTCCTATGATCCATGTGGTAATTTTCTTTGTGGCACAGCCTCCCCTCCAGCACCACTACCTCTGTAGCAATCCACTTTGCATTGCTCCCAAACTGCAGCCATAACAAAGTTTTTCACCTAAGGTAATACATTGGGCAATGAAAATTGTGCCTGTCCTGAGCACTTCATCTTCAGTGTTGACAGTGTGTCAAAAATATTCCCCTTTATGGTTTCATCTAACACCAGATGGCTTGTACTGAGATATGGTCAGAGTCTTTGCACATGGTCCACAGGATTTCAGTTGACGTGATGCCAACCCTTCCTTGCTCTCAGATAGTGTCACCCCAGCATTTGCAGAAACAAGAAGAGAGGCCCAGCCCTGGTACATAGCTGTGTCACAAACAGCTGCTATACAGTGTTGGAGAAGGCAACAGAAATTGTTTTTATCTCTCATGAACTGTGTTCAAGCTGTTTGCTGGATAGAAATGGTGATGCAACATTGGGCTGTCTCTTTAGGAATATTCAGGAACCTGAATACACTTGGATTAGAGAGTGGCTTGGGCTATATGACAGTCATGTGGGCACTCGATACAGTTTATCACCCATAACTGAATCTGTGATCTCATAGCAAATGACTTTCAACTTAGTCTTCTCCTTAACACTTATGAAATCATCCACTGATTGTTACTGGTGTTTCCTGAAGATTACGTAGTTCAGTCTAACGGAGCAGATGCTTTAGGCAGGGAAAAATATACTACTCTCTTTACAATGGATTATTCATCCCTTTAACTTATTTCTTTAGGAACAGTGGAGGTCTGCAGAGCAGGGAGTGACAACCCCAGGTTGTGCAGGGAAGGCAGGAAATATAGCTTGTGGTTTCCTTAAAAAAACCCCATGGATAGTTGGGCATTAAAGCTGGCTTAAATTCAGGCTTGCAGGCAGAGCCCACCCTGTCTGTTCACTGCATTGAGCCCATGTAGAGCAGCTATTTGATGTATAAAAAATGGAAGCCCTTTTCTGAGTTCTGAACTTGAGCTGTAAGTCTGCAGTTAAGTATCTTTCTTTTATAGACAAAGGAAATTTTTCCCAAAGTTTGCTGGATTTTCTTCATAGTAAAATGATTTTCATTTAAGATGTCTTTGTGTGTTTACAACCTTGTCTGAAGGTTATTTCATTGTATTCTCCTTGATCAAGTGCTATTCACTATACAGTAGATGTCATGACCCCATTTAATAAAATTCAATGTCTCCTGACTAGCTAGCAAAAGGAGGTCTTATTCAAATAATTACCAGACCTTAGCATTGAACTTGTGACTAACATCAAATCAGAAATTACTTTTACTTTTCCCCTTCTTCTCACCTTGAGTGAATTTGGGTTTGAGTAATAGATCTAGATATCATCAAAGTCCTGAAAATCTGCACACACACTATAATAAAGGCAAAAAATAATTTCTGATGGGTACATTAATTCACCTCATAAGGCATCCTCTTAATTCCCTTGCCTCTTGAACTATCTAAAGCTGATGATGTTGCACATTTTTCTCTCTAAAATAATTAACTCTTATCAAAATCCACTATGCTTCATTTACTCAAGCATAACAAGATTATTTCTCACAATACAGTTTATCTTTGATATCAGAAACATTAAAATAATGTGAAAGAAACAGGCCCTAGATCGATAAAGGTCATGGGTGTTTGGAGGGTCGTCTCCTATTTCCCAGGGGAATTACTTCAGCTTGTGAATTCGTCCAAGATCTTGGGTGCTGAAACTCCTTACTATGGCCTGTGCAAGACTATTCTGGTTCTATTGGGAAAAAAGGAGCAGCTTCTGCAGAAGAATGGATACCACAAAATTACCTTTAAGGAAACATTCTTCTCTTGAACCTGCTGCACTTTTCTGAATATTAAATACTTATGGAGCAGTGGACAAAAATACAATGATACATGAGATGGTAGGACCTCTGCAAGGTGGGAGATGGGGGAAACTACCTGATCAGCAGGATACTCTCTGGACTTCAGTAATAATATGTCCAGTTTACAGGAGAAATTAAGATGCCTAGACATGCATTTTTGACAGGAATTTAAGCATTCCAACAGGTACGGGCGTTTTCATGGGAGTTTCATACTTGCCCAGTTAAGATCTGATGTGGATGAACCACCTAAGGGCTAGAGGGGATGACCAACTCTTTACCATCACTGCAGCAAGAAAGCCGAGAGGTTGCTCATGTTGCATCCTCTGAAATGAGCAAAGGCTCCTGACTTTCCTGTCAACAAAGGCTTCAAGCATTTCTGGGCAGGGAAGATTAGAAATTATGAGTGCTTAACAAACCATGGGGATGATCAGCACTTTTAAAAAGTACCTTGCTATGGGCCAATTCCTCCATGTCACACACTGCATAGACCCCATCTAATGTCATTTAAACCTAAATATATGTTAAGGATAACATACACAAATATCCGGCAATACCCAGAAATGCACTTACCACTGTGGCAAAAGGTGGTAAAGCAATAAGGTTACCTTGGGTTTCAAAGTACAGAGGTGACAGATATCAGCAAAATAAAACATTCTTTTGAAAGTTAAATAAATCTGAATTTGAGAGACTTGAATACTTAAATGAAGCTTTCCAACCACTTGGTGTTTTATCCTTTGGGTTATGTAACTGACATCTATATTTTACAACTTTAACAAACATTATAATGTTATGGTAGTATATAAACACAGTGCATAATGTAGATAAAGAAATAATTGTCTATGTGTGTTGTAAACCACCCAGAACAGCTAAAAGTAAAGAAAGTAATAAAGATATTTAAGACAGACACATCAAAAATAAACAAAAAATAAGGTTATTTATAGATGCTAAGTATTAGCAGAGGTTTGCTACAAGTTCCAAACTACTTAGAAAGTTACTCTGCAGAATTATTTTCAGCTTCCTTCCTTCAGCACCACCAGAAAATTAATGGACCTTTGCCTGATACAATCATATAATTGAATCAAGCAGTTCTTGCCCTAAGCCTGGTACAACAAATTTATATTGACAAGATTCCTGTAGTGTGACTATGTATTTCAATAGTTCTCAAGCTGTTACATGTCAGTACCTCCAAAAGCAAGCAAATTAACCCCAAAATATTGATTATAAGACTGTTTTGTTGCCTCCTGCAGCCAGCAGCAGAAAGTAACCTCATACAAAGTTTAGCCTTTGGTTTGGGATGTGAAGGATATGAATGTCATGGCACTATGAAGCCAAAGGAAGATCCTGAACACACCAGTGCGCATTAGCACATCTTCGGATGCATAATCTCAACCTTAAAACTGAGTTGCAATAATTAAATAAACAGGATTTCAGTATGAGATTTGTTTTGGAGTTGTGTTTCCATCCTGACCCTAAAGAAAATGAGGGGTGGTTTCCTAACAGATTCACAAAGGACCTCAGTGCCGCAAAGTAGCTTATTAGTTCTGCTATTCAGCAAAGTGTTTAGCAGAATTGAACACTCCTTTGGGCCTCTTTCCTTACGTAGCATCACATCCTCACCAGCTGGCTGGAAACAACAGCCAGCAATCCCAGCTGGAGACCGGCAATGCTGGTTACCATCCGACTGGTACTCATGGCCTTGATCCTTCCAGAGCTCCCTGGAGAAAGCCACTGTGATACAAAATCACAGAATCATGGAACAGTTCAGGTTGGAGGAGACCTTAAAGACTAACTTATTGAAAGCCCCTGCCATCGGCAGGGACATCTTTCACTAGACCACGTTGCTCAAAAATTCATTCAACCTGGCCTTGAACACTTCCAGGGATGGGGCATCTACAATTTCTCTGGAGAACTTGTTCCTGTGCCTCACCACCCTCACGGTAAAGGTTTTTTTCTAATATCTCACCTAAACCTACTCCCTGTTTGAAGCCATTCCCCCTCGTCCTGTCACTACATGCTCCTGTAAATAGTCCCTCTCCATCTTTCTTCTCAGCTCCCTTTATGTAGTGGAAAGCCACAATCAGATCACCCCAAAGCCTTCTCTTCTCCAGGCTGAACAACCCCAATTCTCTCAGCCTCTCCTGTTAGGAGAGGCGCTCCATGCCTCTACTCAACTTGGTGGCCTTCTCTGGGCTTGCTCCAGCAGGTCGATATCAGTTTTGATATCACTGACTTCTGGTTGTTGTTGGCCTGGGAAGGAGGGGACAGGACAAAGTGACTGGTGTGGAAACCAAGGGAGTCAGCCAGAAGAGCGCACTGCTTTCAGCTCGGTCCTAAGTCCTGGCACTGAGTTAAGGGAGAGTGCAGCACATGGGATCCCATGGCACAATCTTTGGCCATCCATTGCTACCATTAAAGGGTGTACTGAGTGCTCACAGTTGGGAGGGAGGCAGAGAAAAGCCAGGAGTGAGCATTTGTCCAGGCCAGCAAACTGTTCGTTGAGCAGCTCTAACCAAAGCCAACCCCACAGAGAGAGGAAAGCATCCCAAATATCCCAGCTGGCAAACATTATTTTTTTCCTTTTGAGGAAAAGTAAAATACCATCAATTAAAGAATATTTAGAATATCATTCAATATTTGCTTGAGTTCATTGTTATAGCAGCACTGTGTGGCTGATGGATCCCTGGAGTAAATGAGTCGTTTCTGCTGTGGAAAGGTATTTCTGCCCAGCCATGACTTCCTGCTCTCTTGAGTGTGCTAACAGATCTAACCAGATATTTAATTGTGTTCTTTCAAAAGTGAACAGGAAAGGCATTCAATGACCAGTGAAGACATTTCCAAAGGAAAACACTCACTTTCTCCTGAAAAAAAGATAAAGGATTGGCTCTCCTTGGAACTATGTTATTGAGAATGAATGGTTGTAAATGTGGATTGCAGATGATTTACTCCATATCCCAGGATTTGGGGATGAGTCATATTACTGTACGAGAAAATGGCTGGACAAATAAAAAGCAATCTGCTTCTATTGGGAGAAAGAAATATATAGTGGGGAAAAAAAGGTATTCTCCTGCATAATGATAAAAATAAAAACATATTCAGAAGAATTGTAGGAGTGCTTTTATTTCTAGCAGAAAAAGAAAAAAGAAAATTCTTTCATATCTGGGTTTTTTATACTTGTTTATGTAGCAACTACATAACATATACATATTATGTTTTCATTTTATGTCTGTATGCATATATAAAACCAATACAACTCTGAAAACTTATGTATTGTCTGGCATGTCCTCAAGCCCTGGATCACTTCTGGACAGAAAGAAGGCAAACCCTAGAAATCTGCTTACTTTGGATCTGGCCTTTGACACTCTTTGATGGATTACAGATAAGAGTGTCATTTTTAAGAGGCCTTCAGCCGATATAAAAACCTGTATATTAACTGCCACATTTCTGTGCTGCATCAGAGAATGTAAGAGATAGGGTTTGGCTTAAAAAAAAAAAAAATTACCCCCTTGGCATGTGCTGATATCAAGGAATATAAAGTGTTTTCTTCCAGCTCACTGAGACTTCCCAGATTTAAGGCAGAGTAGTATAGCTGTCCACAGCAAGGTAATGCATAGTACAGCCCTTTCTGGAAGAAGTGAGGGAGACAGCCAGCCTGAGGAAAAATGCTGAGCTAAATTCAACAAAATATTACAGTTCATTTCTCTGCTCATTGAAACAGACTTGGAAAGGAAAGTGAATTTAAGCTCTACCGTTTGTGAAGTGTATATTAAATAAGAAGTTGGGTCAAGTGACTATTTATTAAAAAGTATAGCAGATTCTGAGTAATACTATGTATCCTAAAACCAGTCTAAATTGTAGGAATGCCAGTTCAGGCAGTCATAAAAGCAAAACCTGGGACCTGTGTTTCAAAGTGTGAAATTCAGGTTAAAAAAAAAAGGAGATTAAGATGCTTATCAAAGTGGTGTCCTTAGTATGCAACTATTTGAATTATTCTTCTCCAGTGTGAAAATTGCCATGTCATTAGAAATAATATAGATTTGTGAACAACTGCCAAGCATGCTTTGCTTAGGGTAAAGAAAAGCAAGGCAGAATTATACTCCATCTTTCACCAAATTCCTTCAACTCTTTTCCTAAACTAGAAGCCCAACACAATATTACAGAATAGTTTAAAAATATTCTGTAATTAGTTTCCAGAAATAAATTAGCTAACAGTGAATGAATCAAGGATTTTCCTGCACAAACTGGGTTGATCAATCCTCAGAGATACTTGAAGAAAAGTCACAACTGAAAGCAGTGCTACAGACTTGTCAGCCCTGTACAACTGTCTCATAATCAGGTCCTGGCTTTCATCCCTTCTTGCTGTCTCCAGAGATACATTCCCACTGGCATGATACTTGTCTTGTTTTTTCAGGATTGATGTGGATGTAGAGCAGAGGTGTGCATGGCTGAACTGAGCTTTCAGCTCCCTTTGAAGTCAAGAGAATGGCAGACTGTGTATGTTAGAGTATTTCTTTCATTGCATTTCCCAAACCAGTGCTGCTTGTGAGATTGTCAAAGCCAAGCTATTGTTAGTTTGCTGTATAGGAGAGCAGCGGCTGCTGGGTACATGCCAATTCTTTTAAATATCAACAGCACTGCCCTGTGAAGCCACCAAAACCACAGCAGAGAAAAGGAGGACAATGCCACAAATTCATCTATAAATTTATATCCAATGCTGCTGGGGGCAAGTGTCAATAATCACATAGCCCTTCAAAACAGGGCTGACAAGAAAGTGACTCCAAACATAGTCAGGAGCAGGGCGAGTGTTCCCCTTTGGTGTTTGCTGCTGCTTTTCTGCTTTACTTCTCAAATAACTTTACTGTTGCTTTGAAATCCTCTGTGCTGTCACAGCTGAAGCAGCAACCAGCAGTTCACTTGTTAATGTCATAATTTGGGCCAGCAGTGGAAGCACCAGCTGGTTTGCTTCTGACAAACTGTAAAGAAAGGGCTCTGGGTTGGGAGCGCACAAAGCTTTGCTTTGGAGAGCAGTGAGGATTGCCTTTTGATGGGTAATTGCTTCCGTCACACAGTACAGGGCCTCCAGTGTACAAAGCTGCATCCATGATTATCCATGGAAGTATAACCATAGGATGGGCATAGGACTTGGCAACACATCTAATTGAAGTCATCATCCCTCTGTTACTGCCCAGTGGTTGCAGAGTTCTGCATTTGCTGTTAACCTCAGATATCGGGGCAGTAAATACTGAGCTATCAAATCTGAGTCTGCAAGATCTGCAGAAAGCAGTTGTATACTTTCATTGTCTTTTCCTCATTACACTTGAAGTAATGAAGTAATGAAATGGTTACTTTAATCCCACTCCCATTTTGTCCCATCTTGCAAAACAAAGTTGAGTGGATGGGAGGTCTCATACCAGAGCCATTTCCTGCACCTTGCACCACTGCTGCCAGACATCCTCCTTAACACAGTGCTCACCACCATTTTCAGTATGAAGTGCTCCAGTTCTGCTGTCTAAAGCCAATCCTTCAAACCCATAGAAACTGAAGAAATTTAGCATTATCTTCCTGCAAGCAGGCACAGAGCCACTGCTGAGGGTGGAGGGGCAGGGCCAGCCTCCAAGGCTGTGTCCTCTCCAGTTCCTCAATGTGTCCACTAGACCTTTCCTCCAGCAAATGTCACTGAACAAGAGCAAACAGCTGTTTGCAGTACCTGGGGCTCCTTCACACTCCAAGAACTTGCCATAGGAAATCCCTGGATGTGCTGACACTCGAGGACTGCCCGTGACTGCCCAGGGGACACCAGAGCCTCTATGGGCTGCTGGCATGGGCAAGGTGGTTCTAAGATAGGCCCAATTCTGGGGAGCAAAGGCTGCCTGCTGGAGTCTGCAGAAATTCCTCCTTCTTGGGTAGGAAACAGCCATGGTCATAGTCTCCATTTGGATAAACACTGGAAGCAATGCACTTAAAGATAGCTCTGAAAAGCCAAGCTCAAGTATTTCAATGGCAACTTTTTTCCTGGAGTGCTGGCAGTTGCTCCTCCAACCTGGTAGAGAGTGACTTCTGCTCCAAGTTGACTTGCTGGTCTGGCAGGTAGCTGAAAACTCCCAGGGTGGTAAAAAATTATTTCAGTGCTACCCCCAAGGGACTCTCTGAGACTCAGGGAGAACAGCAATACAACCAGACCTCTGAAGGTGTTGGACCACGTTATCACAGATCCCAGGAAGGCCTCAAGGATCCCTCAAGGAATCTCCCTGTTTAAGCATCTAAAAATATTTCAACAGCCTGTCTCTACTCTTCCAGAGTCAAGCTCTCCATCAACTAATTTTTGGGTACGCATTTACAAAATGTGCATCACATCCCATCACGGAGCTGACGCAACCTTTTTAGCATGAGAAAATTATTTATGCTAACCCAGTGGGGTGCAGCACCAGCAAGGAGAAGGATGTGTTCTGCAGGCTGGGAAGGAACCTTCCTGAAATGAGCTTTAGCAGATCATTCATTCTGCAGATCATTTAAACATTAAATTTTCACAGACTGTAACACTGGCTGTGCTGTATAGCCACAGTCTTCAGAATGGTGTCACTTTAAGACATAAAATAGCATAACTGTGTGTTTACTGTTCTAGCTGCCACATTGACAAGCATTATATTTTATCTCCAAAAAAGGACAAATGAGAGAAATGTTCATAAATTACCCCATCAAGTCAGGTAATGAGCAGCAGGAGACAAAGCAAAGTGTCTATTTTATGTACAGTAGTGGAGGAAAGCCAGAATTCCCATAACCAGCCAAATGCCATTGATGAGGAATGCAGGTAACTCTGGGGCAGATACCCAACAAACCAAGCACAGAGGTTAGAAGAGCATTCCAAGATAATGAAAGTAGTGTTTCATTTCTGCCTTATATAATTTTTCTTCACCTTTCAGTCTTTTTTAATTTTTCTTTTTTTTCCATTTGGTTTTAATTGAGCCTTTCTGCTCTTTCTATGCCTTCATGGACTGCTGAGAATGTGGAAAGTGACCACCTTGAAAAACTCACAATATTTCAGTAAATTATACACATATATTCTGTATAGGGCATGGGGACTTCTTGTTCACTGTAAATAGCATTTCTTGCTTTATTCCTGCAAAGCTTTACTATACCTAGTAGCAGGAATGCTTATGTTGTACAAGAGCAAACCCACTCCTTGAGAAGCTGTTTGGAAACAATAATATTAAACTGCAAACCAAACAATATTTCCCTTCATATGTTTAATGAGACTTTCATTTTTCTTACCTTGCCAAGCCTGGAAAAATGTTTTCAAAATCAAATGTCTTTCCTGAGGCCCAGCATTCAGGTTGGGTTAGAGCCAGACCTAAGTGAATCAAAAATTAAAATATTTATTAAGTTGTAGAATTAGAAGTAGAAATATACAAATTCTTCCAAAACCATCAAAAGTCTTTCCAGAGAGAGCATCAGACTGTAGCAGTCAGAGGCAGAATATGGCCAGATTGTATTTAAACAAAATGCAGAAAAAGTCGTAGAGAAAAAAATCAAAGCATTCCTTGAAATAGACCTTGCTTGATTAAATGCACAGCATGGTTATTTTGGCTTTAATTCACTGTGATGTTGAGATCTGAGTGGTTTAAATCTTAATGAAGGCTTTCCACTGCTGTGTGTTTACCGAGTTATTCACACCTTTGAGAAATATTTTCAGGGAGATGGTAAAGTGGCCCCCAATTCAAATGTTTTTGTTACTTCACCTACTCTGTTAGCAAGTGCAAATATATGATCACATAATCATAAAATCACAGAATGGTTTGGGTTGGAAGGGACCTTGAATATCAACTACCTGTTGACTGCCCCTTCCACTGCACCAGGTTGCTCAGAGCCCCACCAGCCTGGCCTTGAGCACTCCCAGGGATGGGTCAGCCACAGCTTCTTTGAGCAACCTGGTCCACCACCCTCACAGTAAAGACTTATTTCCTAATATCTAAATGAAACCTGCTCTATTTCAGTTGAAAGCCATTCCCCTTTGTCCTATCCCATGGTGATGAGCACATGCATGGCCTTCTCGGCGCTTTGCTGACAAGGCCTGGGCTGGAGCACAGCCCCGAGACCAACGTCCCATTCCTGCCTCTGCTGATGGACAGGGTCAGGATCATGGTGTGCTGAGTGTGCATCTCCCCAGAGAGGAGAGGAACGAGTCAGCACCCTCCTCTGTGGAGGAGCAGAATGAACAGCAGCAGGAAATAAAACATGGAGGAGGCCAGAAGCAGCTGGGAATACCCATCTTTGCTCATGTCTTTTCACTGCACCATGAACAAAAGCCTTGCTCCAAGAGAAGGCAAAGCTCACCAGTGAGATGCAAAAACACTGATATTTTCGGAAGGTAAAACCATCTCTAAAATCATCGGGAGTCCTGCCGAGGACATTGTTGGCACTGGCACATGGCATGGTGGCTCTGTGGGGGCTGCTGCCAGGCAAGGGACTGGCACCCCAGAGTTCCCTCCTCCAGCTCCAAGAGGTTCCTTGGCTATAAACACATCGGAGGCATTCATCTCATGTCTGTCCCTGCTTGGGCTGAAATGATTTTACAAGTTTTGAAAGCCTCTGTATAACCTTATCCACAAAAGTGGCTACAAACTTCCTCAAGCCCAGAAAACCCATCTATTATTCCCCTAAATATTTCGCAGCACTCAGCTGGAGGGCTTGTCCCTGCTCTCTGCTGTGCAGGCTGCTCGATGCCCTCAGTACCACGCAGCTTCTCAACACTGCCCTGCACGGCAACACAAATCCACGGGCTATGCTTGAAAGACATAAATCTAGAGAGAAAAGAGACATTATTGAGCACCACAGGAGTGCAGTCGTTTTAATTCTCTGTCTTCACACCCCACATCTCCCAGGCTGTCCTGATTCTGTGGTAATCCTTGAGGAAGAACAGTCTTCAGCAGCTGCAAAGCATCAGCAGATACGGAGCTGCCAGGGCTCTTTCCCCTTTTTGTTTTATGGAGGGATGCATAGCTGTGCACTGAGAAAGCAGAACATTCATCCAGCTACTTTTGTGGAAGAATGAAGACAGCTCTCAGACAAACACGGTAACATCCAAATATTAGCAACTACCACATAAAAACCACTCAGGCATTTCTTGGAAATACTGGTTTAATATTAATGTTTTAAAACAAAAGCTGATGGTCTTTCTGTTGCAGAAACAACATATTTCAGAAGCACACAGCATCCAGAAACGTGCACTGGAACACACCAGGGGGCTCCCCAGTGCTGCTGGCCAGGGCTTGAGGGTGCTGAGGGGCTGCTGAGTTATGTATAACACATTAAATTCAACAGGTTCAAGTTCAAGGCAGAGCTCCAAAGCCCCAGGTGACATCAAGAGCCACTGCAGCAGACATAATGCAAGCCAAGGGCTAGGTAGTTCCTACCCTGGATGCTGCCAGATTAGGTGGCAGTGGAAGCATCACTGTCCTTTACCAGACCCCCAGGAACCATGACAGGAAGAAGGAGATGGCAGTGGCAAACTCTATTTTCCTATGTGGAAAATCAAAGCAGAGTGAGTTACTGAGGCTTACAGGGGTGAAATCTGTGAAAGAGCTCAAAATTTCCGCCCCATCTCTGAAGTCTCCATCCTGAGACTGAAGCAGTGAGACAAGGTTTGACTGTCACAAAAGCACACAGGGGAGAACCACAGATCTTGTTCAGTGCTGCCGATTGTTTTCATACAACACTTCATTTATTTTCAGAAACTTAATTTCCTAGGAAGAAATTAGCTATTGAATAGAGAGAAAGGATGACGTTCCCTCCAATACCTTCTGGAATCTGGAGAACATTTCCCTTTTTTTTCTTTTTTTTNTTTTTTTTTTTTTTTTTTTTTTTTTTTACTCTGTCATTGTAGGTCTTTGAAGACTTACAGCTAAATGTTCAAAAAACAAAAGCTGACCCTTAGACCAGATTCAAATCTTTTGTTTGTGCAAGGCTGTGATTTACATTGGCCAAATTCCTCCTTTCTGATATAATTCAGCTGACTTAGAGTCACTCACAATTTATGGCAACATGAATGAGAGGAGATTCAGGTTCAATGCTTCATTTTCCATCTACATCAGAAGTTAACTACCAGCTTTATTCCCTGATCCTGCTGAAAGAGCTGATGATGGTGGGACACAAACAAAGGGGCCTTAACATGCAAAGAGTTGGGTATGTTGTTGCTAAACAAACACGCCCATGTTAACTTCAGCCTCATTAAAAATACAAGACAAACATTCATCCTGGGATCCCAGACAGGCAATTGGTAATAAAATATGTGTTCTAAGCATCAAAAAACACACAAAACACTCCAAAACAAACAGGAAAAAACCCCACTGTAAATCCACGGTAGGTAAACACTAAAAATTATAAACTCTAAAAAAGAAAACATGTTTTCTATGTCCTGTCTAGCATGCATTGAATATTGGATAAAAAGATTTAACATTCTTTTTACTCTATCCACTTTTAATAGGAAAATCCAGGTGCAGATGTGAGCTTGAGTCCAGTGCCAAGATCCCTGCTCTCTTCAATAAAGAGTTTAATGCAATTTAAGGCAGAGAAGCAAAGAGCCCTAAGATACCAGCAGTAGAGATTCAGAATCCTAATTAATTTTCTGTTGGTCAGTTTTCACAGAGATTCCCTCAGTTGTGCTTTTGCTAATATGGTTTAAAAATATTAAATATAATAAACTGTAAATAACTGTGGATAAATCAGTTGCAATTCTTGGTGAAATAATTAATATTTATATAAGAAAATAGAATATAACCAACCAGAATTATCCTCTCCCTCCCCTCACTTCATCCCTGCCCATGAGATTTTTCTATCATTAATAAAGGGATAACCACAAATGTATGGAAACACGACAGGCTGAGCCTCTCTCATCAAACACGAGTGTTCAGGAATGGAAAGCAGAAGCAGATGTTCTCACCCTGTCAGAAAATCCACAGGGAGACATGACACAGGGACCTTTCCACCACAGGAGGAGAAACAATTTCGGGTGGCTTATGAAGATGAGCAGTTGATTTGAATTTCATAGAATCACAGAATAGCCTGGGTTGGAAGGGACCTTAGAGATCATCCAGTTCCAACCCCCCTGCCATGGGCAGGGACACCTCCCAGTAGACCAGGTTGCTCAGAGCCCCATCCAGCCTGGACTTGAACACTTCCTGGGGTGAGTTAGTGACACTATTTCACAGGAAGCAAGTGCAAGCCATGCTCCCCTTGGCCTGGAAGGAGTAATTGGCAGAGTAGCCATTGATTATTGCACCTGCAGCTACCCGGAGTCTCAGGTGAGCAGCAGCAAAATGGTTTCAGTGGGACATGCAGTGAAGGGACCAAGAAATTCATGAAAAGTTAGCCAACACATTAACCATTGTAGCTGGCAGGAGGTCTGGGGGTTTTATAGCCAAATTCTAAGCAGAGGGAGAAACAGCCTTTCCCGGGTGGTTGTGCAAGAAGCTGGCCCAAAGTGATGAATGTGTCTGTAGTCCCTAAAGGCTGTGTCTCTCACCCATTTGGGATGAGCAGTAGCTGCCTGCATTTATGAGATTCAAGGCAGGGTCCCAGGGCAGGCAGGGACTGGCCACGTGCTCAGCACACCCAGAGCAGCTCATGTGTTCTGGACCCATCCACGGCTATATCAACATTTTCAGAAGCCTTTTGTTTCTAGGAGCACAGACCACACATTGATTGCATTTCCTTCTGGACCAGGGTGAAATTCTGATTGAGAAAAGCACTGACAGGAGCTCAGATAATGCATCACAAATTTAATATATTTAATACAAATGAACAAACACTGGAATTTCTGACCTCTAGCCACAATATCACTTTTGTAATATGATGACACCATACCAAGCTATTTCCTCCTAGTTCCAGAGCCAAATGCTATTTGCTGAAAGCTAGTTCAGTTTGTCTGAACTTAATAAAATATCCTTCTGCAAAAAAGCATAAGGGTTTTCTTCTGAAAGAAATTAATAAGCATTTGACAACTTAAACAAACTGAACCCTGCTGAAACTCTTTGAGGCTCAAACATATTGCTTTTGTTTTCATCCCCCCAAATCACAGATTTTAATAAATGGCAGGAGTAGACCATGTTATACAAGGGATTGTTATTAAGTAGATTTGGGAAAATACTAAATGTTCAGTGTCTGTCTCCTCACTAAAACTGTTCCATTGCATTGATGGGTTCCACTGATATAATTTTCACTCCCATTTAAAGATACCTGAGACAAAATGAGTTCCAGTGAAGGCACAAGCACTGATAGTGATCATATGGTATTCCAAGCCATGAACAAAGCAAGAGCAAGAGATTTTATGCACAGGATTCCTCCAGAGCTCGAGAAAACAGCTGAGACAGTGGTGGCCCCACAGCCCACAGCTGCAGCCATTCTCTCCTATGGGGGTTTGGATCTTCAGATGATCTTTGCTTGAAAATGTTCAGGTCTTGAATTTGCTCCATCCTCTGCTCTCTACCTTCATCAGAAGGCTGAAGAGAAAGTCTTTTCAAAGATCAAGAGACTACCAATAGTATCATCATTAATTTGGCAATAATATTAAAACTATTGCAACATGGTTTTAAAAGAAGTTTTTTATAACAGTTTTCCATGTGAAAACAGAACCAGTAGCCAAGCAACAGGCAATGATAATACAAGATGTTTTCCACTACTGCAGCAAAGAAGTTTAGCAAAAGAAATCACCTTCTCCTTATTTATGTACAGTAAATGACACAGTCAAAAATAATAATAATTAACAAATCAAAAAGCCCATTACATAACTAATTTCAGGAATGATGCTGGGCTGTGAGGGTTTTTTTAATAATGCAGTCCTTCACAAAGATGAGTTTTAACCCATCCTCATGTAAACGCTGAGCTGTTTCTGATGACCATAGTAGTGGGGCAGCCCCTGAGTGAGGTGTCACCTGAGTGCAGCTAGGCTGCCCAGGAGTTACTCTAATCATTAAGAAAAGTGCCTTTGAGACTTCCTTTTCCCAAAAAGAATGCTACCTCTACAGACCGTGAACTTCACTTCTGTCCCTGTCAAAGGAAAGAATTATTCTCTTGGTTTTCAGATTACTGAGACGATTATACACAAGGAGAAAATAATTCATTTTGAGGTTTTACTTAAGAGACAAAACCCATTAAAATATGATCTTTTCCCCACTGATGTCTGCAGCCCTCTGCCAGAGCATTCAGTGTCAGCAGGACTATGCCTCTCCTTCTTGTAAGGAAAGACTCACTCTGTGATGATTACAAATGGAAAGACTGAATAAGACATGCTGCTGAGAAAGTCCCGTGACTGGGAAAAATTCCTCACATCTCCTGCTGCTGCTTTCCCCATTATCATCGGGGCCATTTGATGTCACCACAGTGCTTGCAGGGCGGCCAGTGCCGCAGGGACGGCACTGCTGCTCCCAGCTCCAGGGCCAGCGCTGTTGTTGGAAAGAGAAGAGGAGGTTAACACAAACAAACACATCAGAATGGAGGGCTAAAGGCAGCAGGACACAAACCCTTGCAGTGACGGAGTTATCACAGCTTGGCTCGTTCCCGGTTGTAATTTCCTGCAGATATACAGGGACAGTGGGGAAAATCAACTTGTACATGTTCCAGTTAAAACCACTGTCGCGGTCTTTATGACTTTCAAGATGAAAAAGTAAACCTCCAAGTATCAGTATATTAATCCAGGAATGCATTTTCCTCCTAAAAGCACAGGATATCCAGAGCTGCAATTAGTCCTGAGAGTGTCTGTTTTCTTGGTCCCACCTAAGGATTCAGCAGCATTCACAGCACATTGAGCACCTCACCATGTTCCGTCTGGGCTCAGTGACAGCATCCCCCAGATGCTGGGGGAAACTGGCATAGGCTCTCAAAGGAGTTGTGAATCTCTGTTAACATATCTTCCTTCTCTACAGAGTTTTCAAATCATCACTGTTTAAACGTGATATTTCAGCAAGAGTTCTTTGTAGCAATCTAGTGCTCTAAAGCATAATACCAGATGAGAATTATCAGCAAAATGCACTGAAGTGCAAGAACCAGCCCAGTAAGTTGCTTTGAGAGCTGACAGGGAAGGAAAGTAAAGGTGCAGATGAATGAGTGACTTGCCTGGCTCCCAGGGGCCAGAGGTGAAACCATGAGAAATCAGGTGCTAGGGTAATAAAAGAATGCACTGAAAATTCCACTGCCTTGACATGTGGGCAATGATGACTGAAAAATCTTCTTTCATTTTGATGTCACTTTTCTGGGCAACCGATGTTTATATGTTTAGGAACAGCAGAGTCACAAGACATAAGATACTGTTTCTTCTCAGGAGGAAAAAAGTGTCACCCACAACAGAAATCTTTCTCTATATTTTCACCATAGTGACAAAGCGACTCCTCTCTTTTCATTAACAATATTGTACTTGTCAAGCAAAAGTCAAGCCAATAACTAATAGCTTCTTGAAACAAGATCTTGACATGTGAGATCTTTGCTTTCAGTTAATGGAAACAGGCCATCATGAGAAAACTTGACTGTATCCTCCTGGTGTCACTCACCTCAGAAACTCCTGAAAAACAGCAGTCAGGGGGAGGGGGAATTCTGTATGGCAGGCTGGGGCAGACTTGGTCCCTGTGGTCTTGCAGGATAGAAGACAGTGTATTCTTGCAAATTTATTTGCAACCTTTTACCAGCTCCCTATAAATTTACTTTTGTTCATTAACACTTGCCCACTAGTAGCCAAAATTTACCACCAAGGCTTATGTAAAGGTTTGCTGTAAAAAAATTAAAGGTACACATGAAAAAGGGGTAAAAAGATATTTTCCAATTGCTACAGATATTCCATTCCAGTGCTTCCTAACAAGACCCACTTTCAGGCTTATCAAAATGGGATAGAAATGGTTTCATCAGTGTGCTAATTCTCCCTCAGTCACACTCTGACCTTGGGCAGGTAATTTATCTGCTCTGTGCATCAGTTTTTCCTTCTACAGAAAGGAGGAATTGGATTTTACCTTATAGGTGCATGCTTTGGAGCTTCAGAGTTTTAAGGCTGACAGGAGCAGACCTAATAAAGGGAGAAGATACAAGACCCTGAGACAGATCCAGCTCTCGGGTTCATTTCCCAGGACTTTGCCCTTACAGTGCAAGGCCAAAAGCATTTATTAAAAAAAAAAAAAAAAAAAATTTAAAAAATAACAATAGATACGTCTTCGTGAAAGTTAAACATGAGATTAGCTGCCTCTCAGTCATAACATTAAATTTAAAACTTCTAAATTAGGAGAGCTTTCAGATCAAAGTGCTACACAGCTGCTCAAATGGAACAGAAAGAAAAAGTAATTTATATCCCACTGCCCTCCTGCCAACCACTCCTGTGCAGGCTGGGCTCAGCTTCCAGTCAGCAGCTGCAGTGAACACAACGATTTTCTAAGTTGCAACAAACTGCTTGGAACCTCCCAGCAGCTGAGGAGGTCCCTGTGCTATTGCCCCCACACTGCAGATGCCATCCCAGCAGAGCTGCAGTCCCTGCCCCATGGTGGCATGTCCAGAGCACTCACATTCAGCAGGGATAACAACTGGGGACTGCCAGCACATAAAAACCCAACTGCATTGCTCTGGCCAGCCTGGTCTGTCTGCTCACTGATAGACAAGGGCAGATCAATGCACTCCCCACAGGAAAGGAGAGAGGCAAGAAATATGAACTGGGTTCAATCCAGAGACACCTTGCTCATGGCAGCTGCTGATTTGGGTCCACACCTCCATCAGGAGCACGTGCATATGTCCACTCTCCCACTTTGCAGCCAGGGAAACAAAATTACTCTGGGACATCTGTCAAATCCCTGCCCTCCTCACTAGTTTTCTGGAGGATTTTTTTTTTTTCTAGGTTTTATTTTTCATTTTCATTTGGCTTTGTTTGTTTGTTTTTTAAATTTCATCGGTTAAAGTCTAAAATTATTAAATATCTTCTTTACTTTCTCTCTAAACACCGAGTCTAGTTCTCAAAACTGCATTTTAGAAGGCAAGAGGCCCTCGAGATGGGTCCTGCAGGAGTGGGACATGTTGTCTGACAAGGGCCAAGGGCAGCCAAGGGCAGCTGCCCGTGCTGGGCTGTGGCCCAGAGCTGCCAGTGGGATTGCACAGCTTTCCTGCTGCCCTTCCTACAGGGCAGCTCCTGCAGGGCCCTCTGACAGCGGCTGTTGGGACGTGCAGAGCCACAAACCTGAGCTGTGTGCTGCTCCTCTTGCCATCCCTCTCCTCTCGCCAGTCCGGGTGACAAAATGGACCCTCGGAAACACCTTGTCCCAAAAGATTAATTTATGGCAGTTTCTGAAGCAGCATTGCTTGCTAGGTATTATTTCCATTAATTAGGCCTTTTGGCTGCTTAATATGCCAGAAAATTCACATTTTTCTACTCTTTTTCTCCTGCTTTTGAGTTGTTGTATTTATTCAAGATGAAAGCCAGATGTTATATTAATAAGAGAACTGCCTTTCCTTAAGGGAAACATTCATCAGGACAGAAGCAGACATTGTAGCTTTGCTTTGAATTACTTAAATTCCTGCTATTTTTTTCCTTCTGAACAGGAAATCCAAGAAGATGTATCTGAAAGCAATAGTATTGTGACTGCAAAATAAAAGCCATTTTACCCTAATCCCTTTAAAAGCTGGTAATAGGGACTTAAAAGTACTGAAGTTTAAAAATGTTTAAATTTGAAGGAAAGACAAATATAAACTCAAAATATTGGAGGGAAAAGAAGACTGTTTGGATAATTTATATAGCAAATACTTTACAAATCCAGCAACAGATAATTACTATCAAACCAGCTGGATTTTTTTTTTCTTCCCAGTGGCAGTTGTTTTTCCTACAGAGAGTCTTCTCCCAAAGCCAGGGTTTTAGCAGAAATGTACCTAAATGACATTTTGCTTTATGCTGAAAAAAGACACATTCTACAAAATATCTCTGATATTATGCTGTATGGGTACACTGTGACTATTTTCATAGAGAGTGTGGGATGGGAGGACTGGGGAACAAGTCATCTGTGCAAAGATAAACTTCCCCGTGGTACTGCCCAGGTGGGTTCTTGGGCTGTTTCTGACACCTGGGTTTGGCACCTGTGGAGCTGTGCTGAGTGGGACTCCCGCTCCAGTGCTGGAGGTGGGAAATGCTCAGTCAGTGCCTATTTTTCCTCTCCTCCTCGAATTTCTCTTCACAGTGGCTGGAATGGCACCCATAGGAAGAACAGTGGAGAAGAAAAATGCAGTGATTTCTCCATATTAAAATTCAACAGCAAATAAATAACACTTTTTGTGGAAAAAAAATGAATAGACTTTGCAACAGACTGATGGCCACAGTATTTCCCTGTGAGCTGGGACAAGAGCAGCCTCAGGCATTGCCCCACCCCTTGACCCTGTTGTGGGCATTTTACTCACACTTAGTTGTGATCTGCATCCTTTCTAGTGCCAAACATGGCTTAGAAATCTAACTTTAGCAGCATAACTTTTTAGACAAATATCTAAGCTTTTCACACGTGCAAATGAACACTTTGAAAACATCCCTGCCATGCATAGGCTATAATATTTAATATTTAAATAAATTATATCTATATGAGAGATTTCTAATACCATATATTCATTAAAATAATCATGATCCTGAAACCTCACTTACCCAGTCTTGGAAAACTTTTTAAAGTTGTAATCAAATTATCTACTTGTATAGAATGTTATATTTTTATTATTAAATATTTCCATTATGCCATTTCTGGAATATTTTTAGAATTAATATAATCTGTTGTAATAAAAAGAAGAGTACTGGCATAGCTATTTAGCAGAATATGTTACAGTTGAATGAGTTAATTAGCTCTTAATAATGAGATCCAGCCTGTGGACTTATAAAGCAAGCTACTGGAGCCTAATGATTTCAAAAGCTATCACATTTACAAGTTAATGTAATATAAATTATTCATGAGCATCTTATAAATAAGTGTAATAAGTTATTTGCAGGGCTAGTGTTGCCTTAAAATTAGGTTCTTCTGAAAAGTGCCTTTAGAAACAGAGCTTTTTTGTGACCCCATATCCTCCCTGGTTTTCGGTATTTTCACACGAAGCCGCAGAAATTTGGAAGTTGAAGGTCATTCACCAGCTCAGATGTCCTTCAGCCCCCGTCTCTGCTAAGCCTGAGAGTGCCCGTGGTTTAGGAGTGAGCAGAGGCATCAGAGGCACTCAGGGCAGTATTCAACTCTCCTGATTCCCTCTCTTAATGGCAGGGAGTTACTGCCCATGGCTTCCTCAATACAGAAACCAATTCCAGGGAAACTTCCCAATGCCGAAGCCAGGAGAGCTGCACAGGGGCACCAGCAACACTCATCTTCTTTGTCACCCAGCCCTTTCTTTCATGGGCAGGTTCAGGCTTATCCAGCAGACTGAGTGCCCACCCCTGGGTGCAAAGCACCTGTGAAAAGTCAGTAAATTTTACAAACTGAAGAAACTCTCTACAATCCAGGCTTTGTCACTCTCGCCCTGGAAAAAAGGCAGCATTTCAGTAGCAAAATGTGAATCAAGCTTACAAAACATGAAAAAAATGGGTCAGGAGGTGGTTCAGGAAATATTCTACAGGTATTTAAGAGTTTTGAGCCTGAAGGAGGACACTAATTTAGAGGGAAGAATTTCTAGGGGTCTGGGGACTAAGCGCAAGAGAAAGGAAGGGTTGGTTTGGTTTTAAGGAATTTAGAGTATTATATTCTTTTGCCATGCTTGGCCTGGCTTAATGAATTCCAATTGTCAACTGAAACTGGACTTCAGCTGCAGCTGTTCAGGTCAGGGCTTCAGTTTTTATCACCTGGGGATCTTTTCTTCCAGGTTCAGAATAGTAAAACTGGTTCATCAAGAAATTGCTTTGATTTGTGAGAATATTTAAAAGTCAAATCTTCTAGTGCACAATCATCTCTGTCAAATATCACTTTTCATGCAAAAAAAAAAATCTCTTTTCTACCAGGGATTTTTTTTTAAATTTTATATACAGGTCATAAATCTACAAGTTCTAATTCTAGTTTAAGACAAACACAGCATAAGATTAAGGCAAGAATGCTTTCCCTGCTTAATTCCCTGTCTGAGTTACACCTTGGCAAAGTTCTCCATGGTTTGTTTGTTTTCTAATGGATGGTACTCTAGGCATTTTCTTCATTTTGTTATTTTGCTTAGCAATAGGGGATCTTGAATGACTCAGAAACATCAATTCCTTTAGAACTTCAGATTTTCAGAACAATCGCTGCCATTCCATTCAGCTGTCATCATTTGGGATTGTTTGGGGTTTGATTTTACCGAGGTTTTGAGCCACAGCATGATCTCTTCAGGCCTGGGAAGGCACTATGTGGCCCTCCTCATATTTCTTATTTGATTAGCTACAAAAGGTATTTTTAAAATACAGAGGAAACAGTTTATTTCACAATTGCTCATTGAAAGCCAGACTATTTTATTTTCTCTCAAATAAGTAACTTGGCAATATTTATGTATCTTATCAGGAAATAGGACAAGGGAAAATACTCGAACTATGTTCCTGGTTACTGAGATGTTCAGTACAAATTTGAAGGTGCAGAGGTTCATTAGATGCATCAAGCTTGAAAATCACAACTGTTTCATTATCAAACTTCATTTACACAACTGGAGGAGACAGGCTTGACTCAGAGGATTCCTAGCAAAGTGTGTTCCGTTTAGCTTGGGGGCCAGCTCAGGAACAGGGAGTCACTCCTCAAGAGTTGTTAATTATTACCACCAGACTCTCCAGCTTCCCGTATCCCTTCAAGCTGCATTTTAGCCCTGCTTTCTCCATCAGCAGTTTGCAGCAGCCATAACAATCTGGGACAGAAAGGCAGATATGTAGGCACAAATATCCACATGTGAATGACTTTCCCCCCCAACATACAAAATGTTACAGAAGTACAAAATTTCTCCCCACAGGGAAAAGAAATAAGAGCAAACATCAGTCCACTATTATTTAGGAAAATTATACTGTTTTTAAAAGGGGACAAAACAGCACATGAATCTGTGAGGTGGTATCTTCCCTATGCTCACCTCAAAGTTCATTCATGAAGCTGAACGCCAATTTTGCAGCAATAATTGATGGGTCAGATGGTCTGCAGGAGGCTAAGAGGGATGACAGCAGTTAAAATACTTCTCTATATTGGTGTAAGAGGTATGAAATGATATTCAAAGCATACACCTCAAAAAAGGCATTATGGATATTTAGTACTTCATGAACACTGTATCTGCTGTTACCTGGGCTTTTAGAGGGCAGCCCCATGAAGCTCTGGTTCAAAAAACAAGTTGGTGTGGATTTATTTGCAGGTTTCAGAGAAATCCTATCTGCACAAGCTATGACAAGGTCCTTGAGGAAGAGACAAGGAGCACTGTCAGTATTAGGCATGTCAAACAATTTAAATTACTTAATTTACAAGACGTTGAAAAAAACCAATGCACATGTTCGCAGATATTTCTGAGCTCTGTTTTTTCTCCTCCTTTAATTAGTAATTTATTAAATCTTTTAAAACCATTAGGGTTTGCCAAGCAGTTCCATCAAGCTGCATCCTTCAATGAGTCCATGACTTTTCAGTCAAGTGAAGAACAAATGAGCAATGTCAACAAGACATTCAGCTAACAGGAACCAGGTGGGGTTTGGCACAGTATTTTCAAATCGTGCGTCATCGTGTTGCATTCTTGAGCCTGGTGTGACTTCCTGGGAGCAATGCCAAGGTCAGGCAAATCATTATTTACAATTAATGACATCTTGAATATTGCATACACTTAAATTTCTCTTGTCCTTGTTTCTTTTCAACTGTGTCTGTCTTCTTTTAATTCTGACTGCAAGGTCTTTGGAACAAGGATTTCCAACAATTTACAGTGTTTGGGAAAAGGCTGGAGTCTCCAGAGCTGAGCCACCAAAGCTGCACTCATCAGGAGACAAGTGCTGGCTTCACAGGCACGTGGAACAGCGCTTTCCTCTCTCTCCCCAGGGAGTGGTTTGTTGTCCCGAGCTGTCACCAGCGTAAGGTCACAAAGTGAACGAGGGATTCCTCACCCTGCAGCACAACTTGAGGGATTCATTCCTAGAGCACAACTCAGCTCCCACCTCCCTTTCTGCTGTTCTCCAGCTGTTGCCTTTCTGCCCAAATTAAACTCTCAGCCACTCGGGCAGTTCCTGGTGCCTTCTCCTCACTACAGGCAGAACCCTGCTCTGCAGAGCCCAAGCCCTCCTTCCAGCACCTTTCCAAACCTCCCTCAGCTGCCTCAGCCTCCACTGCAACCAGCATGGTCCCGTCTGGCAGACAGAGCCAGGACCTGAGCACAGTCTCCATCTCCCTTCTCCAGGGTCAGGGCAGGGCTTCATTTTGCAGATTCTGGCTGCATATCTGTAAGATGCAATTTTCTTATATATTGAGCCATTACAAAAAACTTCACCAGCACTACATCTCCCATGTGATCCTCAAAAATTCAACTTCATCCCCTTTCAGACACTTTCAGTGGATCTCTGCATGACACGTACCTGCCACGAGCAAACCCAAACCCACTGCCTCGTCACTCTCTGATTCCCAGCTCCAGGCAGACATTTTGCAGCTTCACAGGCAGAAACTCTGTAATTTTTCCCCTTCACCTCCTTTGTTGATTTAACATCTTATAACAGATCATTTTAAGAGCCTTTTGGACTGAAAGGCTTCCCAGGTGCCTGCACCATTACCCTTTCATTGTGTTTACTCTGAGCATCCAAAACCATCAACAGACAAATTAGACTCTTAATTACTGCAACAGGAAAATGAGCTTTACTATTAAAAAATCAGAATGGTCTCTTGCTGGAATAAAATTTTTAAAACATGCAGAACAAGGAAAAGCACCATGTGGATCTAGAATCATGGAATCATAAAATGCTTTGGGTTGGAAGACATCTTAAAAATCACCTGGTTCCAACCTCCCTCCCGTGGGCAGGGACACCTCCCAAAAGACCAGGTTGCTCAGAGCTCCATCCAATCTAGCTTTGAACACTTCCCAACATACTTCAGTATAATTTCCCCAATGTATCTGGTCAAAGATGGACTGTTGATACATGTTTTCCTTATAAAAAGCACATCTTAAAAACTTCTTCTTATCCTTCTTCGTAGAAGTCTTCAACAGTTTGCCATTTCGTAATTATTTTGTTATCTCCTGCATTTGTAGTTCATCAAATCTCTCATTAGTTGCTTATCCACCAGGAATTGGAGATGATTATCGCTCTGCTGCTTTGAATTTATACTTTGATATGATAATTTGCTGTCTAGATTTTATCAATAAGAGCCAGAGGAGGCAGCCTGAACACCCTGGCTGTAATCTGATGAAGGATTTGTGGCCCTACTTGGCAGTTCCTTAACCATCGATCTGCCTCTGCAGGGACTTCGCCTAATGCCCCGTCTGCCATGCAATGAATTAGGTTGTTGTGCAGGGGGAGAAGTGATTATTCCAATATATTATTTCCAAGTCAATGTCTAAACAGTGTCTACAGCCCGTACAGGAAGGGATGGTTATAAAGAACTTGTTTACAGCCCTGAATGCACGCTTCTCTTGGAATTTATTAAGTAGGTAAATAGCTCAAGTGGTAGTCAGAGCTTGTGTTTTGTGTCCAGCTGTAATTCAGTTGTAACTCCACTAAAAAGATTGTCAGCGACCTTTGCTAGTTCATTGTGTATATTTGAGGGAAGAAAAGGGAGCTTGTTCTTCACTACCGTTTATTCAGTTATTTATTTAATAAAAAGCTCCTGCCAGACAGGCCTCCCTGCTAGCACTAGAACTACATCTGAGCAGAGGAGTAGCACCGGTTTGCTGGTTTCCCAGTCTTTGAGAAGACAGCCACATTTATTTTAGCAGAAAACATGAGTAAAATTCAGCCATTCATCTGAACAAATGTTCACCCCAGGGTGATGGTCCCTGCAGGGACCCTGGAGCTCATTTTGGTTTAGGAACAAAGGCAGCATGGGCTGTCCCTCTGCACAGCTCATCCCTGCCAGCCTTGGCCCTGGGCACAGCCTCCAGTGACCCGGCACCGCTGCCAGAGAGACATCGTGCCCCAGCCAGCCCTGCAGCCACAGGGTGGGTGCTCTGGGCTCAGTGCAAGCCTAGACTAAAATAATTAAAGTCTCTTGTCAGCTGCATGGACAGAATGTCACTGTCACCAAAGCCAAATTCCCATGGTTTTACAGCTCCCAAAACAGGCTGCCAGCCTGCACCCGAGGCAACATTTCTATGACCCTTCTCCAATATTGACTAAATAAATTCAGAAGGAAGATGATGACAAACAAAAAAATTTGAAGTAACCATAAAATTCTGCCCATTTGTATTTTTCAAGACAATTCCTGTTTGTAAAAGTTCCCAGTTCTTGGACTCCTTGGCTCAGCAGCTGTTTGCCTTGTTGCATAGCAACTTTCTCTCTGCTTCTGCTTGCCAGAATCAAAAGGCCACACGTTGCATAAAATAATTAGAGTATTTCTTGACTCAGAGGGACTGAAGTTCAAGCAGGCTGGCTGGCACCTTGCTGCCTGCACTGCTCTCTGACTCCAAACTCCCACCTTGACAATAAGTGATATTCATAGCTCTGAAATCACAGACCTATCATTTACCCACTTTTTTAGGGCACAGCGTGGTCCTTCCTGTCACTGGCCATCTCCTGCTCTGAAAATAAAGACGAAAGGGGTCTCTGTACAAGAAGATGATTATCCAGCATGATGTGGGAGAATCCTTGTAAGAAAACTTGGTTTTAATACCATCTGGATTAGAAGACCCAATGCTCTCTTGGTCTTCCCCATGAGATGTATGATGGCTATTTAATACTTCATAAAGATGCAAGACTGATTGACACAGCAGCTCTGGGTGCCAGTCGTGAAAGTGATGGCAGTCAGCTCTGGTCACACAGTGAGAGCCATGACACACAGAGCAGCCCCGGCTACAGCGTGGCATCGCCACAGGCAATGTCGGCCCACTGGAATATTATTGACAAAGCCTTTGTCTGCTGGGTTGGCTTCAGAACACCACCAGCTGCATTTTAGCACGAGGCTGAAGCACACTGAGTTCTCAGGGTGCCTCAGCAGCTCACTCCAGGACTGTGCTCTGGGAGATTGCTGAGAGGTCAGTTTTGGTGGCATTTCATGTATTTCTATGTACCTGTGCATTTTCTTCAGGGCGGTATCTCAACAGAAAACATGGCCTTTCTGAAACAGAGACCCAAGCTGTGCCCCACGTCACTGCTCTGTTTTATGCTTTGTCCATGAAATAGTAAGGGCAGGCAATTACCCCAAATTCTTTCCAGGTGCCACAGGCATAACCATCTTTATGAGCAGTGCTTTCAATAGAAAATAAAAATCACTCTAAAAAGAGGTGTTTTACAGGATCTTTAGGGCAAAAACATGCTCAAGCTTAAAATGACAAATGACTGCCTTTGATGGAAATATGCAGATACACACATACAAGGATCCAGCCCTGCTGTCCTGTATTCCTGCTGTTACTGGGAAATGGGTCCATGGATTCAACACAGTCATTTAATTGACCCTAAAACTTCCCCACATATTTTTCTTACATTTCATAATTTGCAGAACACAAAGTCAGCAGGAAAGAAATCACAGTGAACAGTTGCCCCATCCCTGTGCAGCAGCTCTGAATCACGTGGGCAATCCAGCATGGTCCTTGCTGCAATTTTGGGCCAGATCAGCCACCAGCAGTGCCAGGGTTTGCTGACAAGTAAGAGAAAAAGACTCTGCCCTGGCAAGCAAATATAAGAGCTCACAGCAGCCACGGTCAATGCCCACCACTCTGTGTGGTCAGCTGGCAAGCACAGCCTCCTGAGCTGTGGACACAAGCAGCACACAAAACCTCAGCGGCTCAGGGAAAGCTGCTCAGTGGACCAGCCAAAGTGCCCAGCAAGCAGCTTCTGAGCATCCTGCTGCTCCCTAACAGCTGAGACAGAATTGTTTCCTTTGTTCCTCTTTCCAAAACCCCACACTCTCCAGTTCTTCTCTGTGAGTCCAAATTGGTGGTTCAGATGTAAACCACAGGAGGAGAATCAGCCCTATCTTGCATCTACCCATATCCTCTTGTGCAGGTCCTGCACCAGCTTCAGGGGAGTCACACTTTATCTACATCACCCTGAAGGAGAGGAGAAAATCTGGCTATTGTCATCATCCATCCCCTTTCCTAGCACATAAAAAGCAGCTTACCTTGCTGGAAATACGTTGAAAAAGATCTAAAAGACCTAGGAACTTCCAAAGATAAGACCAGTGTTGGATTTGATCTGAAATGTGCAATGAAGAAAAAAAGTGTAGAAGCTCATATCTTTCTTCTTAGTCTCTATACAACATCAAAATACATATTTTTGAAGACACTGTTTGCATTAGTTTCATCCTAATTCTGGTGCCTTTTCCCCTTAATTACCACAACAAATTTCAGTGAAAAAAACACTCTCAATTTCCCCAATACCATAAACATATCTTCAACCCTCTAAAGATTAAATTGGAAGAGGGTGAGGGCAGAGACAGGTCACCTATTCATCTTACAGCAGGGTTAAACTTCCACCAGGAAAAGTCCAGCTGTGTCTGGACCTAGAACAACTGGTATGCAAGAGTAGTAATTTGGGATGCTAATTGACCTGCAGGCAGGTACCTCCTCAATTCCTCTAATTTCTAAACAATATCTGGAGACCAAGGTGTATATTTGTGCAGGGCATCAGAAATATGCCAATTATGTATACGTGTGTGAAGATAAACATATGTGCTAATTAGCAAATACTGTTTTGAGGGAGAATGAGGTATCTAAACATTTTTTTTAAATTTGGCTTCAGCTGCAGGAAGTAGTAATACTGTGCTCCAAATATTTAGCAATGCATAAAAAAACTGGTTCCTGATCATCCTAAGGACACAGAAATTATTAGAGATTACCCCAGAAAGAGTTTGTTTTATTAAAAGCCCATATACTGCACAAGATTCTTTCCACCCACATTTCCTCCCAGCTGTCTGATGCCTGTAGACTGTAAGTGCACACATAGAGTGGGCAGGAGGCTGACTACAGCTTCTTGACAGCTCAGCTTTTAGACTGAAACAGTTCTAAAATTCTTCAAGCATCTTTCCAACTTAAAAAGAAATACAATTATCTTTTCCCTCACTATAAAACTTCCCCTCCCAAAGAATATCTTGGTGCCAAGTGCTGATGTGCCCACCCCCAAGGCTGCAGAGTGACCTGCCATCCCCATGTGCTCCCAGGCTTCCCGAGACCTCCAGCCCCCTGTGGGTGCCAGAACTCTGAAAGAGGAGCACACTCACAGTCCGCTCTCATTCACTGTCCCGGAGGGGGCAAGGATGTTATCCTGCAGTCCTTTGGAAACCGCGTGCCATCTGATGGGGACTTACACACAGCCAGGATGCTTCACTCATGATTTACCTTAAATCCCACTTACTTCCTGTAAAAGCCAGCATGATCCAGCCTGAAAGGTGTGCTGCAGCTCCTGCTGCGTGATGGCTGCCTGATGCCCAAGGCAGCCGACAGATGACACAGGTCAGGAGATGCTCAGCTTAAAGAATCCTAAATTTTGGCTCTTCCACTGGGACAAAAACAACCACTGAGCAATTTGTTGCTCAGGTGAGAAACTCCTCTCTTCACACAGTCCTTCTGAGGAAGAAAAGGGGTTGTTACTCTGAGAAATAAATATTGTCTTTTCTGTCTCACTGTCCCCCCAGGCTCACACTGACACTGGGCTCTGGGCACCAGCTGGGGCTCTGGGCAGTGAGTCGAGCTCCATTCCTGCTCCTGCCTATTTGCAGTCTAAAATCCTGTCGGGGAGCAACCCAGACCCACCACCCAGCTTTGCCATTCAAACACATGCAGTGGCTTATAGGGGAGTATCACCTTCATGCTGCTGAGGCCACCCAGTGCCACGGACAGCTCTGAGGGTTTTCATATCCCTGCCTGTCTCCGAGCTCCCAGGGTGTGTGGGATCCCTCATCAGAAATGAAGCACTGCCTGAGCAATATAATTTCCCTCCTTTTTTCTTCTTTAATGAGTGCAACAATGACAGCACAGTTATGATAAAAGGTTCCCTCTGGCAATAGAATCATAAAAGAAGAATATGATAGACCTTCTCTCTGCTCTGAGCTGTATATTGGCCCTGGCATTTTTATTTTTTAAA
Source organism: Picathartes gymnocephalus (assembly GCA_013390045.1). Lineage (NCBI taxonomy): Eukaryota > Metazoa > Chordata > Aves > Passeriformes > Picathartidae > Picathartes > Picathartes gymnocephalus. The sequence goes on from WEKY01048928.1 coordinate 178,349, forward strand.
AATTCAACTCCAAAAACATATACTTGGGCTAAAGCTTTTGGAAGTTGGTTTAGTGATCTTGAATAGGATTTGCTCCCATGAAAAGTTTGTTGCAGCTCCTCTTACTTTGAGTTGTACAAAATAATGAAAATAGCCATAGAAAAAACATAGATGCTGGGGATTCTTCCTAAAAACCACCCCTTGGTGATAAATATTGTTGTTCTTCAGGTTTTTTTACATTGCCTTTAGAAAATCAAGAAGTCCAAAGTTCAAAAATGTCAAACCTAAGGCTATTTGGACAACTTATACCACTGAATGGCAGACACATTGATTACACACATTTGGTGATATTAACACAAAACCTGTTTGAACATCACCTCAATGCTTCAAGAGAAAACACCTCATTAAAATCTCTATGACAGTGGGAAGTGGGGAGCCTTTTATGCTCCACATGGAGTCCTCTGTGGGGGCAACTTTTGGCACACTGGCAAGTACAGCTCAGGTCATAGAGCCTTTGGCTGTGCCCAGCTCTGAGGATGGTGTGACCTGTTTCCAAGAATATGTTGTGGAGCGGGGGAAGGTGAGCATTATCACCTTTCCATCATATCAGGTTATGATGAAAAAGACTTTTTAAAGCAGAAGGCCTTCCAGGAGTATATAAGAACAGCTGGACCCCTGGTTTTTCTGGTCTTGGTGTTTTCTTCACCAACTGGATCCTTTCAGCCAGAAATGTCTCATCTTTGGCTTCCATCCAGATGCATGGAACCACATCAAAGCCATCAGTATTACCTCAGGCCCTGAACTGGACCTGAAGGGGAAGTGAAAACCCCTCCACCCATAGGCCTCAGCAAGTTAGGATTTGCAAATAGCTCTTTTCTTTAGAACTGTGGAAAAAGCCCCATTTACTACCAACAAACGTGGGTACACCTGAGAATCTGATCCCAAAGGAAACACTTGAGCCCTGGTTCTAACTAATGGAAATAATGAATATGTGATATACTGATAAATCTTGTCTACAGTGCAGTAAATCTGTGTTAAATTTTGTAGGAGTTCCCATACAGTGAACTATTTGACAATAAATTCTTTCAAGTCATAGAAACAAGACAAAGCAATGAAGATGCTGTCACTGAAATGTAGAGAAGAAACTAATTTCCAGCAAGTATTACTTTTATAAAAATATATATGCATAGTGCATATAAAAATAGATCTAAAATATATATTTATATAAAATCTCATTAGAGGGTATGCCAGGCACACAGGTTTATGTGTAGGGTACACATGCTACCCAACTACAAAAATGTTACACAGTGATTTGTTGCTTTTAGCAAGTCTGCTCTTAAAACCACAGTTCATAATCTCGAATATTCATGTTTTGAACTGGAATGTTTATAGCAGTTTTTTTTCTATGGTAGTTTTCTCACTTATAAAATTATCTGTACGTTTAACATACCTATGAAGAAATATTTTCTTCCACTGCAATTGAAAATGAGTCTTTTTTCACTAATTGGCAAGAGTTGTTTATCTGAAATATATTCATTTTATTGGTTTGGCAGTTGTTTGTGATTTTGCACTCTGACAGAATAAGTAATTTGCATAAATAAGTACTAAACCTATGTCAACTTGGCTGACAAAAGTATTCTCCCTTTTTTAGTCTTAAATTGCAGCATTTGCATTGAAATGGACAAGCTTGATAAAAAACAAGCCATGAAGTGATAAAATTGCCTTGGAAAGCAAATATGGAATTCACTTAAGCAATTTCTTTGTGTCCAAAACATTCTTCGCAGGGTCTTGTGTAACTGTGGCAGATTGGGTTGCTGGTGTGTGCAGCAGAGTTTGACAGGCACAGAGGTGCCAGAGAGATCCTGATTCTCAGTATTACAGAAGCTTTGCCATGTCATACCTGTTAACCAAACTAATAGATTTGCAGTGAAATCCAAATGAAGCTTATTTGGGAGATTTAGAAACCTGACAAAAGAATATCAATAGTGCCAGTAAAAAGCCTTAACCTTCTGTTGGGGTTTCCAGTTGATGTCAAATGTGGTATTTGGGATATGAGCTCCGGTGTGAGAGGGTGGAAATTTTCCACTCCTTTCTTAGCTCTCTCTTGGGTTTAGCAAAATATTGAGAAAGAACAGGTTTGTATTCAGTGCCAGTCCCCCATTTGTGAGTGAAGAAAACCCTCCCTTTCTCTGGAAGTTACCAAAGGGCCTGATGTCCCAGCTGGGCCCCCTGGGCTTGGTGGGCAGCTGCTCAGCTGGACAGGGCACTGACCACCAGGGTATTTAGCACTGCACAGCCAAGTGACTCCTTCACTGCTGCTGCTCCTCCCACACAAGCAGTTGCTATGCAGATCTATTAATTACAAATTGAAAGCATCCACATACTCTGGATAGCTGCAACATTTTCCCCAGGAATGTGGGAGATATTTCACATTACCACCTTCAGAGAGGGGGAGAGGGAGAGAAGGAATTTAATTCTGCTTGTGTATGAGGTAACGCCAATTCCTTGCAGTCAGGAGACTGGGGCTTAATTGACATCATATGGCTAACAGATGTACTCCAAAATCAACCTCACTTGATTGCTTTTTAATAACTAATAACTCTCGGTGGGAGTCCAAAATATGTATGTATGAAAAAAAGTGCTGGAGTTGCCTCTGCTGTCTGCCAAGATCACTGTTACTGAAGCAAATTTGTACCTTTTGCAGTCCTGGAACAGAGACCAGCAGCGGCTGGACACGTACTGTCTCAGCCTGTCCCAGCCAGGAGCGTCTGGAAGAGCTGCAGAGAAGTTGGAAGACATGTCCCCAGTGGTGGCAGTGGCTGTCCACCCTCGCTGGGGTGGGTGTCGAGCCATGGCTGGAGGAAGGATTGAATCCCTCCAGGTGTCCTCCCTTGCCTGCCCAGACCAGCTCCACATGAGCCCACCTGGCAGGGCACACAAAGTTGTTGCCACTGGGCAATAATTCTGCCGGAAATCATTTTTCCCGTGGAGTTCATTGCCTTGCTGAGTCATAGATCCCAAAGCAAAGAACTGTCCTCTGTGGTGGGGCAGGAGAATCATCCAGGGTTGGTCTGCTCAGTCCCTTTTAGTGGCCCCACGTCACCTCCCCTGGTGCTCAGAGTCCCCCTGCTCACTCCCCAGCCCAGGCAGTGTCAGCAGGCCACCAGCAGTGTCCCTCAGTGTCCCTCAGCTCTGGAACAGCACAGAAATCAGCTGGATTTCACTGAACAGCTGATTATAAAAAAGCTCTGCCTGCACAGCAGGGTCAAGGCGCAAGCAGATTTGTACAGAGCAGGGTACATGCAAAAATATGGTCTACTGACTACAGCTGGCAAAACTAGAAGCTGAGTCCTACTTTCCTCCCTTCTCTCCCTGCCCCAGCAGGGTGGCTGAAGAGGAACAAAAGGATGTGACACTGCTGTGTCACAGAGTGCCATGTGCCTCCCTCCAACCCTCACCTAATTGGTGGGTGAGTGGCCAGGACTGGGCCATGTAGGGCCAGGAGTCAGGATCACTGGCTGGCTCCCCAGGGCATCTCAGGCACTGGAAGCAGATCATGAAGTGGCCTCTGGTCTAACTCTTGGCAACCAAAATATGGGGAGAAATGGGGTACCTGAGGGTGCTGTGAATCCCTTGCTGTGGCAGCCTGTGGGAGCAGGGCAGCTGCAAAGGTGAGGCAGTGCCCCAGGGGAAGCTCCCACCCTGGACATCTGACCCTCTGCTTTATGGCATTGGTGAAACTTCTCAGGGAGGGCTTTTTTGTTTCTTTGTCTGGATTGGTTTTATTTGGAGTTTTTTCATTTTGGTTTTGTTGGGGTTTGGGTTTTGTGAGGTTTTTTGGTTGTTGTTTTTTGGGTTTTTTTTTGTCCAGGCGACCAAATCTTGAAAAAATGCTGATCCTCTGTGTCTCTCATTCTGCCTGCAGTCAAAAACTCCTCTTGCTGTGGTTGCATCTGGATTAGTGTCAAAAGGAATTCAGATGGCTTGTGTCTATAACCAGATGTAAAACTGGGCAAATTATACTTGGGATAATTCATATGTATTTGATTTCTATTGCTTAACAAGAGGATGCAGGAGCAAGCTTATTTAAAATGAGTTTGCAGAAGGGCATCAAAGTCTGAGAGCAATTAATAAAGGACCTCTCCTGGGATTATTAGAAAGACTATTAGGAAGACAGCAAATTTTGAAAAACTAAAGATACTTGATGCAGGGCAGAAAGAGGAAAACAAAACTCAGGCTAGATAATTAATGATGAAAACAAAATGATATCCTACTTGGGAAGAAAACAAATACATTCAAAGAGTCCAGGGGTACTTCTGTGAATAGAGACTGATGACTGGAGCACTATCACTTTCTGTGAAGCACTGGCAATGTAACAAAATCAGTAGAAAAATCATGAGCTTTAAAACATTTCCTCAGAAAAGCAGAGGTGAAATGCTGAAAATGACTATTTTTTGTTGGACAAGGGAAGAAAAATTACTGCAGTGTCTATTACCTTGCTATTCCTCCACTATCCCCCCATTTCGAAACCAGCAGAAGTAACAGGCACATCAGAGCACATCTGCCCATTGCACTTCCTACAGGGACACCACGGGACCAATTTATAAATGCCATTAATGGAAACAGTGTCAGGAAATATTGTGGAGGTTACCATTATACCAGTCACCAGTGACTGGTGACTTTGTTTTACACATATGCCTGCTGATTTTACTTCATCTCTATAAAGCTGTTATTGATTAGATTTTCATTAGGACTCACTAAATTGCAGAATACATTTAAGTGAAGGTCTTTCCTTTGGCTTTCCACTTTCCCTGTTTCTCTTTGTCTGTCATAGCTCAAAATGATAATATTTTTCATGATGGAGTGTTAGATAATGAAAAGACACTGTTATTTCATAAATGTCCAATAAAAAAAAGCAAAACCAAATCAACCCAAGCAACAGAAAGTAATGCTTATTGGGAGGAAATTGCAATATATTGTTCTGAAAACAGGTAGTTTAGATTTAGCTTCAGGAAATACAGTTCATCAAGGCCCACAAGAATTAGATGACAGCTCTTAAAAACAAGAGCTGCGTTATTCAAGTCAGTAATGAAGCAACATGGTTGGTAACTGTAGCAGATGATTTTTGGCTGCTTCTAAGCAGCAATACAGTAAGAGTTGCTATACCTTCATACAGTACTGATAGACTTACAAAACCAACCAAAAAACCCCAATCTAAACCAAATAAACCAACATTGGTACCCTGTTACAGGAATGGTGCTGCTGTAGGAAAGAATTGTAAGAAAAAGAAACAGTGTTGATGTTCAGGCCTTTTATTGAAGGCTGCAGGTGCTCGGCACTACGTGTGACAAGTTCCTCAAGCCATTTAAAATGCAGATCTCTTGACTCCTCTTCCTGATACGAGTGGTTTAACCTCTATCCTTTTATTCTTTGTCCGTTGGCCATGATATTAGTAATAGGAAAAGTTTATAGCCTCATGGTGATATAAAGAATCAGTTCTTAGGGTTTATACAATTATAGGTTGCGTCCTTCACTATTTATTACCTTTCATCCCAAAGGAGCAGCAAATCCTGGTAATTTGGTTTTTTTCCTGTCCTTTCTCTGCACTTCCTTAACCTCACCATTAATGCTGCAGTGCCAGATCCTACTCTTGGAAAACTGAGGTGGTTCCTTGGCCAGTGCCTTGCACCACCTTATGGAGCTGCTCCCTTAGAGGTCCCCATGGGCAGGTAAAGCCACCTTTACCTCTGGTGAAAGCCATCTTCACCTTCAGAGCAAGACACGCCTGGCTCCAAGTGCTGATCATAGGGATCAAAGTCAGAGCCAAGGGAAGTTCCCTGCCACAGCCCTGTCCTCAGTGAGACACAGCAAGTGTACGGATGTAGCACCATCAGCATCTCTTCATTGTTGCCATTTCACAATAAGATGATACAAAAATTCTTGTGTCTGAGCATGCTAAGGTGCTCATTAAAAAGTCTGTTAATTTTTATGCCTCATAACACACCTTAAGTTTGCTGTGAAAACCTTCCTCTTATAGTCTGAGTTTACAGGACACGGAACAAATAGGATTTCAGAAACAAAGCCTGGTATCTATTATCTTCAGAATTCTATTATTGTAAATTAATAATTCTGCTTTGCCTTTCTTTGTTTTCAAGTCTTTTCAAGGCATGTATTTCTGAAGATCTGCTGTTTTACTGCTCTCCTTTGATGAATATGATGAATATTTTATCATATAGTAATGAACATCTTGTAAGGCAATTGTACAGTTTACAACTGTTACACAGTAGAAGAGTTGTACAGCATGTGCATAACCTATTCGCTTTGCCACATGTTATCTTTTTATTCAATTGTTTGATAGGGTTCACATACAAATTAGGCATAGGAAAATGAGAATATAAGATGGTTCTAATGAGGTAGGTAGGTTTAAAAAGATGTAAACACTCAGATTTCTTTGGAGCAAAAGCCACTTCCAAAGACATAACAATGCACAGAACTGAGCACTGGTCTGCCTGCTATGGTAATTCCCAGTTACTGAAGATCTTGATATTACATTTTACTGTGTCCTCTTACACAGTTACATTTACATCTGAGAAAAAATAGTACTTGCTATCCTTAAAGTGCACACAAGAATTTTTTGCTGCATTCCCACATATAGAACTGCCTTGGGTTTTCTCTTGGCATTATTCTGCCCTTGCCTGGCACCTCTGAGCTGCTTCCAGACCAGCATTCCTGATTCACTGGAGTGAGCTGACAGTAAAGCACAACACACCGAGCCTTGAAGCTGTGTGAACGCAGAAAGGGTTTAGGAAATTCCTATCACTATCACAGCATTTCAAATGGCATTCATCTTGAGCCCAGCATTACTGCTATTACCTTATCTCTGGAAACATCTGAAATCCAGTGCCTTGAAGCCTATTTTTTTTCACAGGCTTTCAGTGGGGCCAATGGGCTATCAGGCTGAGCACTGAAAATCAGAGGTGGGACTAACCAAATTAAATGTTTCTCCTGACCTCCTTTGCAAGTACCTTTTGGCACTTGAGTGGCCACCAGCCCATTCAAAGGCAGGAGCCAGCCCAGCACTGTTTTGCCTTTGGCTGCTGCAAATACTGCTGGATCATGCCTGGCCATGGGGTTCATCACTCAGGGAAGCACCAAGTAAGATGAAGGTGGAAAGAGGAGAAGGGAAAGGGAAAGCCACATCTATTTTTGGACGTTAAAAGAAAATATTTTTAAAATCACCAATGTTGGCAAGGAAAAATACTTGATTTGAGTTTTGCAAGTGAGCAATTATATTTTTAAAGCTGGCATGAAGCCTTCCCTTTATCCCATAGGATCTAATCCAACACCAGCTGAAATCACTTGCCCATGGACTTGCATTTGGACTTCCATGTAAGTTAACACTTTACATAAAAACTCACAGCTCAAAATTACCCAAAAGAACTGTTTGTAATAACTACCTTTCTATAAAAATAAGCCTCCATATTTTTAGGAGCATTTTAAGTGTTTACTGTAAAATTTTATTATATATTAAACTTAATTACCCAAATTAAATTCTCAATTATTGTACCTGTGCATGCTGTCTTATTCTTTGCTTCAGTAACGCCAGACACTATAGTGATTCGATTTTATTTTGAAATTTTGATTGCATTTATTCAGGTATTTCAAGCTGGTAGTGAACAAATGATAGAACCTGGTTGAGCTTTAGTATTACTGACAGCAACCATGCAGGTTCTGTACTGCCAGTCACGGCTGGCAACACACCCTGGGATTTTTTGGAAGAAAGACAACAATGATCAAACAAATGGGAATGTCTGCTAGGTCCTAATGTTGAATCAAAAGCAGATTTCCATTCTGAAGCCAAATCTTTCTCAAAACCAGGTTTTCATAGATGAAAACATTACATCACCTTGGGGGAAAAGGGAAAGGATACAATAAGAAATTTTAAGGCAAATAAGCCTTATAGTTTGCCAAGTGTATGACTGCTGACAATTAATTTCATGTATGCACTTATGGAACATCTTTTACATTCTTATATCCAGCATAATACCTTCCTCCCCCCACACCTAAGTCTCCACAGTATTAAACCACCAAAATAAGAAGTTATGTTCTTATTATTTTGATTTGAAATCTGAGTTGCTGTTACTCTAAATGTTGTAGCAGGCATATATTTTCTGGTAAGCTCACTGATGAGCTCTGCTAGCCATACAAATAAGGAAAACATAATTCACTGCAAAGATATGCCCCTTTCAGAGACCACTTCATTTATTCCTCTCAGTAGCTGAAAAATCCAGGCATGAAATCATGTTTTCCAGCTATGCTTTTTGTCATATTTATGGTCTCTTTGGTAAAATCAAAGGAATGCACTTCTGTGTAATGGGGCACAGTTTGAATGGGGCACAGTAACCATCACACCATAAAATTTAGAGTTGGGCTGCTTGATTACAAAAGCATGTCCTCACTCCAGCCTTTGCACAATGCAGCTGTTTAAATCACTGGGAGTTTAAAATTGGAGTCACTTGAGAACTAAAATTGCATGTGATGGCAAAATGGAAGAAGATATTAAGTTTGGGCTGCCAATTTCAGAGCAATTTCTAGAAGTCTGAGAGCTTACTGATAAAATTATGAGATGAAGAACATGCAGCAGTCATTAAACTCCTTTTTTTTGGCTTGTATAATGAGATTTCTTATCCCAACACTTTACTGTGGGACTCCTTGGATTTAGAAACAGGTACCAACAAACGAGAACAGGGTAATGAGATTTTTGATGAATGGAGCCTTTAACTCCTCTGGTTTTCTCCTGAGATATGCTCTCTGCTACTGCTCACTGGAACATAAATAAAAGTTCATTTATTACTGTGTTGGACAAAATCTTGCAATCCCTACTTGGTTTAAAAATGTTCATGATGTGACAATCCCATGTAAATTCTCAAGTACATCATGCTAATGCAAGGACCACGCTGTTTTTCCTTAAGGACATAAGCCTGGAGAATGTTCCTGGGAGACCTCACTGCAGCCTTCCAGTACTTTAAGGATGCTTATAAAAAAACATGGAGAAACTCTTTCACAGGCAGGGAGTGCTATAATAAGGGAGAATGGTTTTAAACTAAAAGAGGAGAGATTTAGATTTGATGTTAGGAAGAAATTCTTCTCTGTGTTGGTGGCGAGCACTGGCACAGATTCCCCGGGGAAGCTGGGGATGCCCCATCCCTGTAAGTGTTCAAGGCCAGGCTGGATGGGGCCCTGAGCAACCTGGGATAGTGGAAAGTGTCCCTGCCCATGGCAGGGAGTTGGAACTGGATGATATTGAAAGTGTTTTCAGCCAAGTCATTTATGATTTGATGCTGAAGAGGATTTGTAGCGTGGCTTAGTTGACAGTGGAGCCACCTCTGATCACACCATCTCTGGAAGGTGGATGGGGAGCTGGCCAATCCCCACCACGTTTCTCTCCTCTGGGAGCATGAGACAGGAAGACAGGGGGAGGTGACACCTCACCAGACATTCTAAGTTACAAAAATTGCATTGTTATAATAAACTAGAGGGGCTTTTTTTTTCCTTGTATTTTTCATACTCCTCCACAGAAGCACCCAAGCCATGTGAGATGACAAGGATACTCAGGATGACATCATGTGATTCATTAAAATTCAATAAATGCAGGTTTAATAGCATGCTTTTGCTGCTTTTCCTAATTTCAAATGCTAAATAGCCCTAAATGTTTTTCTCAAGGTAATTCCCAGTTTTCCAAAAAGGAGACAAGACCATACTTCCCCACTCAAATATTACATACTGAAAACACAATCATTTATTTTTATCAGAAATATGTAAGAAAAATGCTGTGATTATCAGAGCTAATGCGAAATCACTGTCTCCTCAGGATGACATCTCAGAGGTCTCCAGGTCTCACGTCAAAGCTTCTGTTATCTCCCATGCAGGGAGGTTTCTGCAGGGCAAAGGCCAGTGCAGAATCTGTCCTCCACTGTTTCTTGAACTTACTCACTTTCCACAGGAAATGCGGTTTAAAGATTACCAGATACCACTGCAAGTCCGCTCCTTCTGGTTTTCCTACACTAATAAACCCTCAGCCCTGTTGCCAACAAAATGTCAGTAAATTCAATAGCTTCCAAAACCCTAACTGTGGGGCATCTGCAACAGCACAGGGATGAGCAGAGCAATCCTCCTTCTTTACAACCTCAAAACTTGTTTTATTTGGAAATTAGTGGAAAGCCATTGCTGAACCAGAGCATCACAGGGAAATAAGGGTACAACACTTCTTTCTTTTCAGTTGTTAAATGGTTGGAAATTTTTTCCACATTTGCAGCTATTGTTTTTCTCCTTTCTATTAAATCTGGGTGTATAACACTTAAGATCATTTTGATTTCCACCTGAATGAAAATTACACACATCTTGCATGGTCTGATATCACTTAATCTGCAAGATTAGAGTTAATTCTCTGTTTTACCTGATTAACTCTACTGAACTTGCTTCTCTCTCTGGCTAAGATGCACACAGCTGCTCATCTAAAGCATACAAATTATCTCATAGCCTAGTTATGCTGCTGACACAAGGTCATGAAAAATGTGCCAACAAAACAGAATCCCCAGTGCTCCAGCAGATAACACCGAACCTCATATTTCACTATAACTTGGCAATTAAGTCAGAAGAAATACCTTGGGAGAGGAGCCATTCGCCAGGATTTCAAGCAGAACAAACCTCTGCTGCTGAATTAGCTGAGACCCACTGCAGCGTGCAGACAAAATGTGAACCATGCTGAAACACTCTGTTCTTAACCTTTATAATGGTATAAATTAGGATCCCTGTAAGTAAGGCACAGGGAATGCTGAGATCTGCTGCACAAGACTGTGCTCAGCACAGCTCAGCATCACTTCCCCCTGCAAACAGCTGCATTGCCACCAGCCTGCCAGGCACCCCAGCCTGTGGCTTGGCTGGGCTTGGGAGCACCCCACAGCCAGGGGTGACAGGGCTGCCCTGGCCCCACGTGTGCTCCCGCATGCCCGCTGGTGGCTGGTGCCCCAGACACACGTGAGCCCACTGGGGCCATCACCCTGACACCAAGGCATTGATGACCTGAGGCAGGAAAGAGGTGGATGCACACCAGCAGAGACCTGTAATGAGTCAATTATCAAACGCTGGGCAATTATTGTCAGTCAAACTTCTGTAGACTGCAGGAAGGAGCCTTGCCCTCTCTGCTCAGCACAGCCCAATGTATTACCATACACACACTTCCACGGCACTGCTAGCGAACAATATATTCTTCTGACAGGCCACACAAATCTAATCAGAGCACATTACCTGCAGAAGACACTGCAATGGCCCAGGGAGCAGAGCAGGGTTCATTGGAAGTGACAGCTACCTCCTCATAGGGACATCAGGGACAGCAGAGCAGGATGGCCAGGCCAGGGCAGAGCAGTGGGTGCAGGGATCCTGCAGCTCCTGCCTCCAGTTAATCCCAGGTCATTCCTCTGCTACCCAACAGCAAGGACTGTTAGAAACAGGGAAGGGAGGCACAAATGCCACTATTCTGTGTGGCCAGAGGGGACTCGAAAAGACACAAAGGAACATACCTGGAAACCCCAGAGAAAATCAGGTCCCAACGCATTTAGGAGAGCCTGGGTATATGTGAAGCATGGTCTATTAGTCAAGCACAGTTTCAGATTTCACCTGTTCCTGCACTGGAAGAGGTCTGAAATATTTCATGGACACAAAAATATCCCACAGTCGACTATCATCATTTAACCTCATTTTTCCTTTCTACAAGAGTTTCCTTTGAAGTTCCTCTGTGTATTTCATTATTGCCTTGGGATCTGGAAAAGCTGTTGTTACTTGAAACCACGAGATCTGGAATCCATTAAAGATGAGACTAAGCCAGGGAACACTGGTATGGTACTGAGCACTCAGCCACAACAATTTAACCCAACTGTGCAAGAAAACCTTGATTAATTATATCCTCAGTAATTATGTCTAAAACTATTTCTACTCTCTAAATGAGAGGTAACTAAATGGAAATAACAAATTTGAAATGGGAATAACACACTTTTTCACATTCACATGATCTGTATCAACTGTATAAAATTACAGTTCACTAGGAATGAAATCCACTCCTGTCCATCATTCTCAGAAAATCTATACTGCCCGCAGAAAAACATACCAGCCATATGATGCATTATTGCTTTCCAAGAGCAATAAGATTTGCAGGAAAATAACAGAGAATATAAAGCACAATGCAAATCAAAGCCTAACAGGTAAGAATTACCACCTACTGCTATCTTCCCACTCCGACGGTGGAAGTTGGGAAGGAGAGAGATGCTCCAGTCTGCACAGTAGCAGCCCCCTGGGGAAGGGGAACACTGATTCTGCACCGTGTGACAGGCACAGTAATTAAGAGTCACTCCTTTGCCATCAGAGCTGGGAGCTTGCTGTGCCCTCCTAGCCTCTCTCCCAGGATTACCAGCCCTTTACCAGTTCATCCCATTTGAAGAACAGTCAGCACGTGCATCACACCTGTGCTTCCAACACATCTCACAGCCCTTTTTCAGAGCAGGCGCTGCAGCAGACACAGTAACATCTTTCCAAACATAACAGCTATTTTCAGTAAATCATTGTATCTGCTTTAACAGCCCTGATCAAAATTAATTACAATGCTAACTGCAGAAATTCTCATGGCACTTACAATGAACTGCTGCCACACAAGAGAGGTATTCCCACACTTCAAGCAAATCAAAGCAGACATCCTGCACTGCAGCACAAGGGCACAGTGTCAGTGGCTGTGTCTTGCTGGGCTGGGGGGACAACCCCCCTGGACAACCCTCCCTTTCCCCAGCCAACAACGATCAGTGGCACAATGAGAGAGGGGAAACATTTTAATGGAGTTTAACAAAAAAGGAACTTTTAAAAACATTAGAAGAAAGGTATAATGAGTATCTCTACTTCCACAAAAGGATATATTCCTCTTACTGTAAACTCTGGTCTACAGGACAACAATCATATGTTTAAGTAATCACTTCCCAATTACAGGCAAATTAATAATTCACTGCCACAGGGGAAAATGAGCCCAACCATATATCATTCTTAGAGCAGCTAATTGGGCATGGAGTGGGATAACTCTGGTGGTAAATGGTAAATAATGCATATGGTACATCAAATTTTGCAGGTAGATAGACAATTTAATTTACTTCCTACTGAAAAAAGGAGAACTTTTTAATAAGTAGGCCATTCATCTCAAGACTAATATGCAAGATTGCCTTCACACATCCACCTACTGTTACATGTCCATCATATGGAGAATATTTAACAAGCATCACATTTCAAGATGTGTGTGTGCAGATATGTATGAATATATATATATCCATACATGTGTATACAGACATACAGATAACCTTACAGTTAAAATAAAATTCACTGTGAATTCACTGATATAGAAGTCTCAAAACTGCCCAGAATAACATATTTAAAGTTTTCTAAGAAACAGATAAGGGGTTGCCACTGTATCAAAGACTTCTCAATCACATACCATTTAAGTTTTAGGAAAATTAAATGAAAGTCATTGGCAAAATCCATCTGCTTTTTCATGTAAAACTGAAACCATTCACTACTGGAAAGCTAAGGAGTGGAACCAGCTGCAAAGAGTTTTGTTTTGGGGGTTTTTTTGGTTGTTTCTTTTTTTTTTTTTTTTTTTTTTTTAACACAACAAAACATTCAGCTGTACTTAGGGGCCTTTGAGTTTAAAACATGAAAGAAATTACTCTCTGCCTTTCCACATCCCCCTGGGCTAAAACCCCCATGCACATCTCAGCAATTCTCATGCAATCTATGCTCACTAGTGCCGAGTGTTGCTCTTCCCATGGTACAACCACCATTCACTCACAGCTTCATAGGAGACTTGGTAGGAACAGAAGATATTCAGAGCTTAAAAACCAAACAAATCTATTCTCTACAGCGAGTATTTCTTTCTTCATTTCTTAAGGTAGTTAGAAGAATTGTGAAAATGACCTTGACAGAACCATGGTGATGTTAGGTTGTGATGTTGAGGTGTAATGACCTAAATGCTCTCCACTTTTTCCACACTCCTAATAACACACAGATACTCGAACCCTCTCCACTCTCTCCTAGAAGCACAAGAGGGGAAAGAAATCCTTTACACGTTTTCCTGGCTGACACCAAAGGAACTCATCAACCCACAGTGGGATGCAGTGAGATCCAAAACTGGACTCTTTGTAGTTGAACAGGAAAGCCTTTAGCCAACTGGAAATGACTACTGATGGAAACTTTATGTTTTTTCTTTTCCAGCAGATTAATTGAAGGAAAAGTTTAACTTGATATTTCATTCCAGTATCTACTGGCAACTGATAATCAGTGACAACTGCTATGCTAGCAATTCAGGATTGAAAGCATTTCTCCTTCTTGCAAACGGCATCACACATTTGGAATTGATAATGCAGAGAGATTTGGCCTGAATTCCAAATTATCTGAGGATCCAAACTCATGATACTGATTATTTTTCAAATCTCATGTTTTCAAAGACAAACTGCAGTTCACATTCACTCATATTTCCTTGCATGTTTGAACTATTAGAAAATAGCTGGTACGTGTTTCAAAGGGTCTGATTTTCTAATAAAAGGACTAGAATTTTCTCCTTTATATTTTACTTTTATCATGCAAAATTCTCAGCTAATCCACAGCCTCCAATTACTAAGGAATTATCACAGATGCCACAGTATCAAATATCTTTGGGAGAACTCCCCAACCCACAGTAAATCAGTACATCTGTAAAACAGAAATGTAGATTGTCCTGTATAAGAAAATAAAAATGAAAAGACAACAGCAAAAACCCCAACAAAGGTATTCTTTGCTCAACCCACACTGGCAGGTGGCTTAGGGAGACAGTATATTTTCAGCAGGCCCCAGCACGTTAGAGGAAAGATCATAATTAAAAACCAAATGATCATGGAATCCTAGAATTGTTTAGGTTGGAAAAGATCTTTAAGATCATCGAGCCCAAATGTTAACCCAGCACTTCCAAGCCCACCACTAAATCATGTCCTTAAGCCCCACATCTACACAGCTTTTAAATACCTCCAGGAATGGTGACTCCACCACTTCCCTGAGCAGCCTGTTCCAGTGCTTGGCAACCCTTCTGGGGAAGAAACTTTCCCTAATATCAAATCTAAACATCCCCTAGCACAACTTGAGGCCATTTCCTCTTGTCCTATCACTTGTTACCTGGGAGGAGAGTCCAACCCCACTTTGCTACAACCTCCTGTCAGGGAATTGTAGAAAATAGTGAGGTCCCCCCGAGCCTCCTTTCTCCAGTTCCCTCAGCTGCTCCTCACCAGACTTCTGCTCCAGACCCTTCCCAGCTCCACTGCCTCTCTCTGGACACTCTCCAGCACCTCAGTGCCATGTAGGGACGGTGTCATGAGGGACACAAAATTGGACACGGCACTCGAGGTGCAGCCTCACCAGGGCCCAGCACTGGGGGACGGTCACTGCCCTGGTGCTGCTGCCACACCATTGCTGACAACGTATCTGTGTAGTTGTGTTCTGGCCTGGACTGGAGGGTGAGAAGAGCAGACTGTGTCAGCCAGAAAGATCACGCCCACCCCATGACAGGAAGACACACCATTCTTCTAAGTATTTGCTCCAGAAATGGAAAACTCAAACGCAAATCAGCCACCACAGTCCTCTGTAGGGCTGGCAGGAGGCATCTCAGCTCCTGTGTGAGGTGGGTGGGGATCCTCCTGCCCCTTCCACACTGCAGCAGCCCTTGGCTAAGAAGAGCTGGGGCTCCCAGACAAACCCTCTGCTGTCAGCAGGGACATCTGGCTGAGAGGATGGAATGAGGCATTCCAGACTCCCATTCACAGCAGCTTTGGTGGCAGGGCATCTAAACAAGTCAGGAAACTAACACATGACTACACCTCTGAGCAAAAGAAAATAATTGTTAAAAAGTTGAAGGAAGTTTTGCCTAATTCAGCCTTTGGTCAAAAAGACACCGATATACACAGCAGGACTCAGATTTTTTTTTTTTTTTTTTTTTTTACCAGCATCTAGCCCTTACATGACTCTCTACTTCCAAGTACACATTGTGGTAAGAAAAAGATACATCATTTTTAGACCTGTATTCAGAAACACTGGATCATCCAAAGATCCAGAGAAAAACTGGAAGCTGCCAGCCTGGTGGTGTATTCTCCATCCTGCCACCAAATGCCCTACCTGAGCCACTCTGAGATTTCTGGAAGCATGACAATACTGCTCCCACTCAGCAGAGCTCATTTCAACTGGTCAGGTTGGGAGTGGGGGTATCTCTGCCACCTCCTGCTAAGCAAAAATTATAAATCATGTCCACACTCCACAAAGTTAAAAATAACAAAACAACCAAACAAAACAACCCCCATCCAACCAACCTAAAACCCGAAAGCAACCCAAAATAACCAACGAAACCAAAAAAACCAGAAAAACCCCAACAACCAACCAAAACACACAAAAACCAAAACAGACAAAAAACCCCCAAAACCAAGACAAAACCTCACAGCAATAATTAACCTAAATATTGAAAAGAAAATAATTTTAAAATGTTAACAGGATTTCTCATGAAGATTGATGTAATAATTAAATGGAAATAAATTAACATCTTCATTCCACTAAATGAAATAAACACAGAACCCACATACATAAAACCACAGAGTTTACACTGGAAAGACAGCTTAAAACTAACAAGATTTAACTCGAAACCTTTTTTTATTAAAGTATGAATGTATTTATGCTGGAGAACAATTTATATACATTGCAAAGCAACAAGCATATTTTCAAGAGGTGTAGGCCCTCCTCAATACATCTCCATGCTCAATCTACATGCTTTACCGCTGGACTCACACATACACACTCACATACAAACACAGAGACACAAAACACAGACACAGAGCTATCTGCTTGGATTAACTTTCTTTTAAGGCTTCTGTAAGGTGCCCTAGTGCCCCTAACATTACCATAATTACGAACAAAACTGTACAAAGGAGCAGCATTACTTGCAAACTATTGATCTGCTCTCAGCCTTAAAAAATATCAAGTGAAACAAGTTTTTCCTTTATTTGAGTTTTATTAAACATCTGCATTTAAGAAAGGCATGACTGTATATCTGTGAACAAGAAAAGATATGGGAATCTTAACATGAGGTTCTCAACCAGAACAGATGTTCAAACCTGACTCCTAAGGGACCATTTCCTTTGATCTTTACAGTGAGGCAGCCCTGTGTGGTGAGACACTGCCAGCTCCATCCCACCAGGGCCGCTCGACCAGCAACGTGGAGAGCGGGGACACAGAGCTGTGCCACCATGCTCGGATCTCGTCAGACCTGAGGTTGATCAGAAGTCACAGTTTAAACACCCACACACCCAAGTATCCCTCAGCTCCTCCCAGCGAGCCCCGCTCCTGCAGAGCACATCAGGGTAGGACAGTGCACAGACAGCAGGGCTGACTTGCTGAACCCCCAGCCACCAGGGAGTATTTTTGCCCACCCCTTTTTGGTATCCTGCAGTACATAGTCTGAAACTGCAACTACAGGTGTTGGGTGAAAGACATTGGCAGCAGGTATATTAAGAAAATAGGTACAATGAATAAAAGAAAGAACAGCATATGATATAATGTGTACATACAAGCATCTTTCATTTTTTATCTGTGAAATGTGAATTAACTGCAGAATGCCAGGCCATTAGTCTACAAGGCTATGTATGGCTGTCTTAGCCTACGTACGGTCAAAGGATTTGTGTGATGTAACATGGGGAAAAATTCTTCGGAAACCATTAGGGCTTTCCAGGCCTGCTTGTTCTTGTGCATCAGCATCAGCCCGCAGCTAGGAATGCCAGAGAAGCAACTAATAAAATTGCCTGACCAGTCTCGTAACACAAACAGGAATGACTGCACTTCATGGTATGCACCTGAACTACAGAGACGAGAAAGGGACAGTGATGGGTGGGTGACAGAGGTGGGGGAGGGAGATTTTTTTCTCACTTTTACAACAGCAGCAGATTTCAATGTAATGTAATTACTTTAATGATGCATATCTGTAGGTACCAAATTGCTCTTCTGATTTAAAAAACTGGTCAGACAAGTGTTTGGCAGTCCTTTCATTATCCAGTTTCAACTGTTGCTTATTCATCTATCAGCTCTCATTCCCTAAGCCATTTCTGCCTTTGCTGAACCGTGAATGAGTTCAGTCAGCCATCATCAGACTCAAATTCATGAGACACTTCCTCCGATGAGCTGTTCCTGTGGATCCGGCCATCGCTTTTCATGCTGTGAAAAGTCTTCTTAAAGGCCTCCATCATGGCATGGGCCAGCTTCTTGGCCTCCAGCTTGCTCTCACACTCCACAGCGTGGCAGTCCATCTGGTAGGACAGGTCATCATTGATCTCCCGATAGACCCAAGCGAAGATGTTTGGGCTGACATTGTGGTCAGCAGTGCAGTAGGCTATACGTGCTACCTGAAAGGTATCCATGTGGACTGTCGCTTCACCTTTGAGGTCCAGATGATGCAGCCAGACTTGGAAAGGGCGAATTTCCAAAAGGGCATTAGCTGGGTAAACATCCTCCCTGGTAAGCATGTGCTTCTTCCACAATTCAATGACTGGTTTTTCTGTGCAGCCTGACAAAAATTGCATCCCTGTTGTGGAAACCTTACCCAAATATGTAACCTGCAAAGAAGAGCAAAGATAGGTGAAAACACAAAGCAGACTCTGGTGGTACTTTCTGCCATCCCAGGCAGTTTCATTGAGAAAATAAAAGCACACACCTCCCCCTACAAACTCCCCGATTTCTGCATCATTTTCAGTAAAAGAGTTTTCAAGCTGCTTTCCAAATATTTGCTTTTGCAGATGCTGACTTCACCATTCAAACCCAGAGACTAAAAATGCCCAAGTATATGAGTTTCAAGGCAATCTACTTTCTTCACCTCCCCTAGAAAGCCCAGCTTTAGAGCCCATGACTACCCCTAAGCTCGTCTTAGCAAGTTCAAGTGCCATTGGAGCAGGTCCCAGGTAGCTGCGATGCAAACCACCTTTTCTTTTTCTTCATACTTTATTCAGATGATTTATTTGTATCCTATTTTAAACATCAGTATTAGGGAGATGGAGACAATCTCAGTTTGATAATGCAAGGCTGCAGGGGGTCAGAAAAGCATGATCACAGCAGAGGATTTCAAACAGTTTGAATTTTTCTTTTCCAAAATGATCCTCATTTTCCACCACTTTTGCTACTTCTACTTAATTATTAAACCAGGAATAGCTCAAAGCTGTTCAAACCTTTATCTCTGAGCAGGGTTGAGATATTTATTACATCAATTTAAGAAAACGTGCTGTTAAAAAATCTAGTAATAAATCTACCTTAGTTTAATCACATCATCTCTCTGCTTTTCTGTCTAATCCTTTTGCGTAAATATCCTGTTAGCCAATCAGCACAGGAAACCAAGGTGGTTTTAGTGCCTTTACAGTAATTTGTTCACCAAATATCAAATTCACTAGGAGGTCCACATGAAAATTCTGTATTAAGCCTGTGCAGAAACATTCCCGTAAATCTGTGCATCTACTAATGAGGATTCCTTTCCACTTACAGCTGAATGGAAGATTATTTTATCTGGGAAAAGGGATTTTCTCTAGAAAAGACCGGTCAATGCTACCTAAATGCTATTATGCAGATTATTCTATTTATTGCTGTTGTCAGGATGGCGCATTTAAGAACAACTATATGAAAGCAAAATTGCTCCTCATTTATCTCTTGCAGCAGTAACTGCTTGAGACAGAATCTTTTACCCCTTGCTTGGTGCCTTATAACCCCCTCTCATTTTACTCAAGGCCTTTGGAGAAAAAAAGTAATCACATGCTCTTTCCAAACTAATTTCTTCAAAATTCTGCATTAAACACACAGTATAGGTTATTTTTATGTTGTAAATGTGTTAAGAAATGTAAAGAAAAAACACGGAATTTCCACATTTAAGCACATTTTAAAAATCATAACCACAAGAAATACAGGATTTGAAATCCATGCAAACAAAATTTTCCACAAGAAAAATATTTTGCTGCAAGCTTCATACGTTTTGTTAAACTCAGAGGCCTAAATTAAGTCATAATTAAGGAAAAAGCATACAAAACTTTATGGGAAGTCTTGTGTGGCTTAATCATGCCTGCCAAAAAAGTAATTTCATAGCACTGACATTTCAAAATCGGAAGTCTTATTCTTTGCCTATAAATATTCATAGTTTGCACTGGGAATATGTTCAGTCTTATAAAGCTTTCTATTTTTTTTTTTTTTTGAACAGTGGGAAACACAACAGCTAAAAGAGTTAACAAGGCAAGACCTACCAGTGTTTCGCCTTATTTTATTTTATTAGTGATGAGAGCTGAGTTCCCTAAAGTACTGTAGAAAAACTTAAAAGAAAACCTCACAGTTCACAGTGCCAACTAAACATACAAACAGCACATACAGGACCAAAGAGCAATGTGTCTGCAACATCCTGGGGGGTATTTCAACATATATCCAAAGTCAGGTTGTTTTAAACAGAGTAAATGATTGTACAAATTTGCACATTCAATATATTCTCCAAAGGTTCGCTCAGCACTGTTTCATACTCACAAGCCAGCTAACAAAAGACAAACACTGTAAACTGACACTTGCGGTCAAATTCAAAGCCCATTGCAGCATCAGAAGTCCTTTGCTAACTTCAAAGAGATTTGCACAAAGACTTTAAACCCCGAGGAACAGTGAAATAGCCTCTTGCTCATGCACTTTGTCACTGCCCAAACAGAGCTTTGAATCCCTGGCCGCAGGAGAGCTGCCACCACTGCAACATTTTGTTCCCCCAGCTGCTGTTTGGAGAAGCCCAGTGTCACCTGGAGACCACAGAAATCAGCACCTCTCATGAGTACATGAGAGGAGATGCAGAGAATTGTTTCACTACTGGCGTGTCCTAAAGAGGAAGCTGTTGCCAGCCCGTGAGCTGCCCTGAGCAGCAGCATGAGCATGGGGAGAGGGGAGGAAAGCAAAGGAAAGTCCATCCCAGGCAGTCAGTGCTGCTGAGCTCTGTGCTGCAAATTCACCCCAGCACACAGCATCAGCTTCTGAGCATGGGCAACTCCCAAGTGATGCTCAGGCACCTCCAGCAGCCAAGGAGCAAGATCAGAGTAAGCTGTCACACAGCAGCCTAAGTTAAATTTAATGTTCTCCTCTGCTCCTCTGCAGCAGCTAACTCCAGCCCCCTGTTGGCCATCGATCTGTGTGTGGCCTGCTTAAGAGTGAAGTTACAAAAAATAATGGATTTCCCTAAAATAAAGTAGTTGTATTTTAAGAAAAAAAGGCAGTGAATTACTCTGTAAGTAGCCAATGCAAAAGTAACTAATAATAAGGATGGGATACTGGCTTGTTTACCAAAATGGGATACAGTGGTCTGATTTACTGTCCCAGTTCTGTCATGATATAACTCTAGGAACCTTTGGAAAGTTGCTTCTTTTAACACCACTTTGAACCTCCATTATATAAATTTCATTTTCCTTTGAGGACACATCCATAAATATTTATAAGGTGCTTAGACGTTACAATAAGGACTTCACAGGAAAGAATAAACAGAGCCTCAACTTTAGAGTTTCTCCTGCACTGTGTCTTATATAGAAACATCTACACCTACTAGTGCTGTTACTTTTTGGTTTTTTGAATGAATGAGCTTTTTTTTTCCTAGTTGAGATACAAACATCTCACAAGAGTAGCATGACTGAAGCTCTTGGTGAAGACAGATGTCTAACATTTCATCCCAGCATGGTCCCCTGCTAAAATAGAAAAGGGATACAGGGGCTGGCAAGACACCTCCACTCTTTCACCCACGAAAAGGTGCTTCTCCCTGAGCTCAGAGTTACAAGGTTATTCCACAAGCAGTGCTCCCTGCATTTTGGCTCCTGCCTCAACACATCTCACAGCATACCCACCTTTGCTTAAATGCCCAGAAACCACTGACCACACACATCATTTGAGTTGAGCTATTACAGTACAACTGTCTTCCTTTTCAATTTCCAAGTCTGCCAAATAAAGGTCAAAGAACAGATCATTCCTTCCATTATCAGATGGAAAAGAAAGCTATTTTGAGGCAAAAATTCCCACTGGTGGTCTTTCCCATTAAAATAATTGATATCTCATCAGTGTGAAGCCAGCAGGTATCAAAAAAAAAAAAAACAAAACCGAAAAAAACCCCAAAACAAAAAAACAAACAACAAAAAACCAAGCAAAACAACAACAACAACAACAAACCAACAACACAACAACAACCAAAAAACACCAAAACAGAATTTCATCTTTAATACTCATAAGAACCAGATGTGAAGGGCACAGAAAGACAGTAGTAGTAGCAGCAGAAGTGTTGTTGTTTAAGTTATTATTGCATGTACAAAAACACACTGAAGTGCCTGAACAGCATCAACTCTACAGCTTTACTAACCAGAGAGTGATCATTGACAAAGACATACAAAGTCACAGTGCAGGGTGACACCCACATCTGTGATAATACAGCTCTAACCACCAGCAAAAGTTCACCAGGACTGAATAATGCTTTTACTTCCTCTGAAACTCTGGAAGTCACTTGGCAGCAAACATCAGTCCAGGAAAACCACTTATTTGTGCAAGCATGGCATGTCCTATAGCAAGTGTCATCCCATACACAGTGAGGCCAGGAGCTTTATTCTCTCCACTCTAGAGTTGTTGAGCACTGAAATGAGCTGCCTGGGGAAGTTGTGGAGTCACCATCCCTGGAAGTTTTCAAGAAAAAACTGGTCATGGCACATAATGCCATGGTTTAGTTGACAAGGTGGTGTCTGGTCAGGGGTTGGATTTTATCATCTTGGAGGTTTTTTTAATCTTAATGATTCCAGGATTCTATAATTCTAGCCTCAGTGCAAGGCAGAGTAGGTACAGGTTGGTTGTAACAAGTAAATTATGATCAAGATGTTGCAGCCTTTACTTGTTTCAGACTCTGTATTTTAAGTGAGAAAAGGAATGCCAATGCAGCTCAATGCCATTGTGTTAACCTTAAACAGTGAAGGCATTTCCTATCATATCTTCTACCAGGGATAAGAGTATATTTATGGCACTTTTAGTCCTTTGGTTTGTGTGTTACATCTGTTCCACAAATTTCTGCAAGATACATACACTTCACAAAAAAATTTCTTGTACATGTTAAAAATTATCCACATTTTTTCCAGCCTTTCTGTGGCAAATTTCATCCTCTGGCAAGCCACTGTCACCAACCATGACATAAAATACACTTGAGGCTTTAGCAATTCTATGCTTGCAAGCATTCAAACCTTTAGTAAAGGCCAAGATGTTCTGAAGAGGTCCTTATTTCACCCTAGAGACTTGCCAACACCAGTGTCAGCATCTGACAAAACTGCCCTCAACTGAAAAATGCTGTGCCTTTCCCCTTTTGTAATGCAGCTACACCCATCTGACAAGTAGAGACATCTCATGACAAAGGACATGAAGAATAATTGATGTCATTTTTTGTGCACTCTCCTGGAAACACAGAAACATCTGAGTACTTTGACACTGTTGTTTCCAGCCCCTTCAGTCCAATAATGTATAGTGAAAATGTCTTTTAGTAACTATGTTCAAGAGCTTACCAACTTTGAAAAGACCAGTAGAGCAGCTGCCATAGACATTTACACCTCTAGCACAGTATGATTTGTCAGAAGTAATAAGGGGTTTTTCCTTTTCATACCCGACTCTTTTATCATTGATCTCACATTGTTCACTTGCAAGTCAAAGGAGATAAAGAGCAGCTCAGCTCCTGCATGTGTCAATCTAACCTCAGATCTGACTCCCCAATGGACCATGTGTCCATACTGCTCCTATCTCACAAGCCTCACTTGAGCACCTAAAGTTAGGCAGTCAAATGACTTTTTCTCCTTCTCCTTTCTTCCCTATCCGCAGTCCATAGACTATCAGTGCTCCAAGAAAGCAGATCCAAGCTGTAAAGACCCATAATTACTGCGTTACAGGAGGACAGATGCTCTCTTGGCACAGGAGCTTGGCACAGGAACACATACGCTCACAGGACTCCGTGCTCTCTCACTATTCAAGACCATGATCAAAAGACCATAGGTAAAATTAACTCCTTGGTTATTTCTTTACTATAAGTAGTTCTTCCGTACCAGATAAGGAGAGTCTTTGTCAGCAAAATCGACTATCAAAAATTTTTAAATAGAGCACTGACCTTGAGCCAGCAGGTATTTACTCTGCATATTTGCAGTCACCAGAGGATGCCCTGGAGGATCTTGAATCTTGGACAAATCCTAGTAGTAGATTACTTTTGTTGATCAGTGTTTTAAAATAAACGTTCCTTAAGCCTCAAACTTGGTCTAGTTGTAACTGATTATGTTTGATCAAGACAGTGAGATATTCCTCACTTAAACATGAGGCAAATGGAAGTAATGAGACATTTTCTTACTGAAAACAGAATTGCTCCTGTGGCACCATCAGGATCCGTGGCAAAGAAGAAAGTGATTGTAAAGGTCTGTGTTAAGATGCACAGGTATAGACCCTCCAGTCAGCAGGTAAACCATCACAGAATCATGGAAACATCAGGATTGGAAGAGACCTTTAAGATCATCCAGTCCAACCATCCATTCAGCACCACCTCTGTAACCTCTAAGCCACTGAACCACATCACCACGCACCAGATCCAGACTCCTCTTAAACACCTCCAGTGATGGTGAGTCCACCACCTCCCTGGAAAACCCATTCCAATGGCTGAAGTTTGTCAGTTTGTCACAGCCAAGAAAGAACCACCAGCCTAAAGATCGGGTAAACTTGCAGAAGTTTTAAAGAAGAATACAGAGGAGATTTGAAGAAGAGCAGCCAAAAGCAGGTTTAGGAGAACATATGCATGTCTTGTTTGAAATTGCTGCAAGAACACGTACATGGAGATGATCCCTGGGTTTGCAGTACAAAAGCAGATGCAGGATGAGAAAGTTCAAGCCTCACCTAGACTCCAGGCAGGTATTACTGAGGCCAGGACACAGCAAGCTTTATCTCCACAGCATTACAAGGTCTGGAAACCTCTGCAAGAAGGTGCTACTCAGGAAACCTGTGCTCAACTTCACTGCAATGACAGCGTGCACAAAGCCCACAGAGGCACCTCTGAGCTGAGTGGTTGGGGAGAGTCAGGACTCACTAAAGGATCACAGATGTGATGGCTGAAACAGTTCTTTTCTTTATCTCCAGCAGAGCTGGGATACAAGTGGAACAGGCCTGGAGCATACTGCCCAACAGTTTGGTAAGTCCTGGCACAGCTTTCATGTTAATAAAAACAGATTTAGCTGTAGAGTCATTTTCAACATCCTTAATTAACACATCCAGCTCCCGGCACAGGGGTACCTGCTGGACAGGGTACCTGCCTCACCACAACAGCTCAGCTCTCCTCACCCTAAAGCACAGTGACTCAGTCTCAGGCTGGCAACTTGGGATTTAGAGCCAAAAGCTGCTTTTTGGCTCTGAAGGAAAAACAAAAATATCCCAGACATTCCACTGGATCACTGAGCAAATACCATGAACTGCATTCAAGCAACATTTGCTTAAGACCCAAAAAATAACTCAGTCAAGTAAAAAGGCTGCACAGTTCCCCTCTGTCTGTCACTGCTTCCTCACCCACGCTGCCTGTGTCCAGCCAAAGGCTTGCAGCACAAACACGAGGGTCTTTGTGGGAACGGCAGCGCTCCTCGGCACACAGAAATACACAGTAAATGCAGTAATGTGGCTTACAGAAATATGTGAAGAACTGTTTTATTTTTGACATAAAATTCAGAGGGAGAAGAGACTGAGCTAGGCAACTAGGCAACTATTCAATGGAAAATAACTATGAACTCTGAGGGCTGCCCACTCGATTAGGAGGGGAAAAAAAGACATCAGTACTTAATGTCTGATTGATTCCAAGGAATCAAAGGATAGCTCCAGAAAAAGCTGGAAGCGTCAGCACCTCTTCAGCAGTTAAGTCAACAGCCAGCATCTGACTCCTTTTGTGGGACCAAAGTTGAACTTGAGTCTTGAAACAATGCTACAATTCCCCCTTGAAAACAAAAATAATAAATAAGCCCACCAAGAAATGCATTTGACTCTTTACATCTTCAGAACTCCTAAGGAAAAACAACTGCTGGGCAGCAGCTGCTCCGTCTGTCCCCGCAGCCACACTCACAGCAGCCCTTTCCAGGTGCCTTTATTTTCCCATGTGTTTCCCAGCTGCGACCATGCAGCAGATCCTGCCTTAGCTGCCCCCCAAGAAGGTTCACCACACAAGTAAGGCACAAAGTGATTGCACAGAATAGTCACTTTGGATATAATTCCCCATATAAATGCCTTTGGAGGACACAAGAGCTGTCATTATTTTTAGTTCATCATTGTTCTTTCAGGTTTTATCGTCTCCATGCTTCTCAGCAGCTGTAGCACACCAAGGAGAAGAAAGAGCTGGGACACTGTCAAAATACCTTTTCTTGAAAAATGCACTTCCCCAGTAGAAAGAAAAACATAATACCAATTTCAGTGCCACTGCTTCTGAGGTTGCCTAGGAAATTTAACATGGTAGCAGGTAGCACAGGTGAGTTACTGTGGTCCAGGGTGGGTGTACCAACGTCCAATCCAGGGCAGCATCTCAGGAATGGGGCTTTTCTGAGGGCAGAGTTCACCCATGAAGAATTACTCACTTCTCAAACACTATGCAGGACAAACACTCCAGGAACTGCAGATGATGGGCATCAAAGTGCAGGGCACATCTCTGAGATCCTGTCCCAGGTATGAGTAAGACACCCAAAAGCACACAGACATTTCAGAGCCCCTCTTCATGGCCAAATAAACCTCTCATCCTCCCAGAGTAGAGCTCTGCCAGGCCTTCCACTGATGGCAGTTGGGGAGGGGAGCAGAAGAAAAAAAACCTCTGCAGAATGCCCACAGGAATGGAACCCTCCTTACCCTATGTGATTAGCCGCATCACCAACACTAACCCACACTGCTTGAGGATGACATGGGAAAACACATCAACATTTTGCAAGTTTTAGTAAATAAATGTACTGGAAGAGAAAAAATTTACACTTGATGGCTTAATTTATAAGCTCTGAGAAGAAAAAAAGGCAACAAGAAAAAGCCCACTGAGTCCACAGGCCAAAAAGCCAGTGTGGGGTAAACATGGCAGCAAGCCAACCTCTCCTTCTGGAAGACAATCATGAGAAAACACAACAATCCAAGCTTTTCACCTTTCATTACATCAGGCTGCTGCTCAGCAAGTCTCTTTATAAACTACCCCTGGTATTAAACTACTGCCCTCAGTTAGACTTAGGAGCATCTAACTTATACCCGGGGACGGAGTTTCTGCCTCATTGGCAAAATAGTTAACCAAGCCTAAACACAACCTCAGCAAGAGCCAGCTCTGCTCCCTGCAGCCTCCTGTTAGCAACAAAAGAATTGCCTCTTGCATTTCATTCTCCACTGGACAGGAAGCTCTTTTTGTGGTTTGGCTTGCGGGGATGAATCTGAAATTAAATCAAGTGGAACTGGCAAACTGCAGTGAGCTTGAAGTCAGAGACTCTTCAGTCCTGGTGTGAGTGGAAGATTTACACTGAACTATTTAAAACTCAAGAAATCAATTTCATTCTAGCAGCAATTTTTAAATGTTGTAGTGCAAGACATAACTGAATGAACAAATACATCCATTACACACAACCTCAGCAGGACTCCTGGACACCCTATTGTACAAGTCAATGATTACTTTTATTCCCAAATATTTTCTTTATGTTGCTATTTAGATCAATTTCCTTCTTTGTTTCCTTTCATTGCCTCACATAACTTCCTCTCTCTGTACTCATTTACCACTGGGTTGAAATTAATACTTGGATAAGCCAGTTCATTTCACATTGACCTTCAAGAGTCTTCACAGGCAAGGAAAGAGGTGGAGGCAACCAGGAAAGTGAGAAAACCAACCCACTCCATAGCCACTACTGGAATTTCTTGAAGTTTCTTTCACACAAAGTCCTTCCAAAACCTTTCCTCTGCTACCTCAAAACCTTCACACCAAGAACATCCTTTCTGCCAGGAGAATGTGGCATAAGTCTGCATGACCATGATCTCCCTGCAAATAGACACCTGCCTTCAACTTTATGTTCAAAGTACACACAAACCTTTTTCACTACACATTCTTTATTCACATGAGGTTGAAACCAAACATGGAAATCTGATTAAGCACCTCATCATGTTTCAGAAAGCTTTTTAGCCCTGGGCTCCTCACAGCTGTTGTCTCACAGTAGAGGGAAGGAGCCCACGGACACAGAGGGGAGCAGACTGTTCGCTTTTACTTTGTTCCCCTTCCTTTCCAACCCACAGAAAATTCACTTTGGCACCAGTCCTACAAAAACTTTGGTTGCACCTCATGGAGCACGCAAAGAGGGAGTACAGTAACAGTTACATACTTCAGCCACCTTTTCCACTGAGGCACATCTATTTTACATACTCTCCAAGACTTTGGGGACTGAAGCACTCCCAGAAAGCCATGCAGAATGCATGTTTTTCACTATCTTTAATGGGTAAGAGATCTGTCCTCAAGGTTCCCTTCTTTGTGCATGCCCCAGGAGATCCTTGTGTTTCTCGTTTAGTTCTTCCCTTCAAAAGAGGACACCAAGTAATAAAATTGAACAAAACCTCTGTTACTAAGATATTCAGTTCTGCAGACCAAAAATCTCAACTGCACTTGCTTCCTGGCACAACTTGACACCTGAAATTAAGAACGAAAGGGAAAGGAGACAGCTTTGGGAAGCACTGAAGCAGCCTACAAATCTGGATTGTATTTCAAAGGAAGTGTCAGGTCTACATCGCAGGAAGAACAGAAGTAATGATAATAAAATTATCGCAATTCTTCCTCCCCCAAGTTCTGTAAGACCAGCACCATTCAAAGAAAAAGAAAAAATTACAAAACAAACCACAGAGACTCCCAGAAATGGAAGTACTAGCTCCTTCTGCTATCATTCACACACTGCAAATGAAACACATTCCATGAAGAGTACAGGGGAACATAGAAATATCACCCACATATAAATGTAATTGTACCCACATCCCGCAAGGTCTCCGATTAAAATACTCTGTCGTTACTTTTACATCTCCTTCATGAATCATTATGTGAAATGAGTTCCATGACTTAACAAAACCTCTTGAGATTTTTCCAGCTCTCACAGGTTTTAGCACCTCCAGGAAAAGCCATATTTGAAGGTTGGAGAAGAAGAAATACAGTGCCTACACTGGGATGGAGCTCTTACACTGCAGCAATGAAAAACAGACTTTGCATATTTCAACTTAATAAAAAGCACTAAACACATTATGAAGAAGAACATATAGTTAAACAACTCTTTTATTGCTAAATGAGCCCTTAGATAAATATGCCTGATTTATCATTTGTTTGTGTTATCAAAATCTGGATCCAGGCCACAGCAACACAGGCTCTGCACAGACAAGAAAGAATACAATCTCACTGCCTCTAAGGTTTATGACACTGTATTACAATTAAACCAGAAATTTCCCACTCAACAATGCAACAGTATGTTGGCAGACTAAACAAAAGACTTTAACGAAACAAATATGTCCCAAAGACTATAATGATGGAAGACAATAGTGCCATACAGTTTTTATTTAATTTCCAAAGCCATGGTTCACAGTGCCTCCAAGGTCCTGTTTTTACAATGGATTTAGTGCTTGCCTGTGTCTTCAATATAGTCACTTTCCATTTAGATAATGCTTTTCCAACCAGCACAGAAGGATCTGAAAGTGATCCTTAGCCCCTGTGAGTGAATTGGGTATTCATCAGGCTCTCTAGGCTCCAGAGATGCTCATCTCCTGGGAATTTCTCTCTGCATCAGGAGGCTTTTTACAGTGGCACAGAGGGAGCCTCCTTCCTTTTCTGGTTAATTTGATCACAGTACAACCCAAGTGCCTCTCCCAGAAAAGATGAAAAGAAACACTAAAGCTAGGACGGGAGAGCCTGGAAAGCAGCACTCCAAAGTGAAGGACTGTCTGGAGGAAAGAAGGGGATGGGGGCAAAGGTCCTCTTCTCTGGGGACAGCTCTACTTATCAGTGCTGCAATTTATGTCATCCATTACAGCAGCTTGCCCCCAGTACCATTCAGATGGCTGCAGGTCAAACTGATCACTATTCACACCAGTTGTACAGCAAGCTCCTAGGAGCTCCCTTCATATCCACAGTTCATCTCTCTGTATTGCAGAGGTCGTGGCTTTTACAAAGGGCAGAAAATTCATTTTCATAGTTTCCACTGGCCCTGAAGCTGACTTTGCAAAGACGAAATCTATAGCAAGTAGCCCTGCTGTTGATCTGTTTGATAAAGGACAAACTGATGCAAATTTTAGAGCTCTAAGGAAAAAAGAAACTACTTATGAAAATAAAGAAATCCTTCACTGTTTTTCTTCACACATCTTTATGCAATAATGAATACCAGCAGCTAAAAATATCATAATTCTATTTTCTACCTTCCAGTTTGCAGCCCAGCAGTCACTGGGCCATGCCCAAGCTGTAGGGAATGGAGAGCCCACCAGGGGCTTTGCCACTTTCCTCTCAGACACCTTTAACCCAGCTGCTGCTTGGCCTCACTAGGGACAGAGGGCCATTCTGGATAAAGCAACACTGACTCTGAAATGACTCTTCAGCATGACAACAGAATACAGCTTCCTAAAGAAATTAACATTACAGGATGCCTATGACATTGTCTTGAAGCAAAATGCATCATATGATACCATTTTGTAGCAAAATAAGCTTAGGGAGGTCTCATCACCCAAAAATCAACATATGGCTATGACTGCAATATAGAGATGGTAAAAATCTCGGAACTCTGATGATTGTTTTTTATATAAACAATTACTCCAACATTTTCCATTAACAAGGTATTTCACAGTACTGTAACAAGCAAAAACTCGGTCTCATTTATCATCATCCTAGAGTTACAATTTTCCTTATAGTTGTAGAAGTTATTTAATAGAATAAGCTAATCTTTTAAGAGCTTAATAGTTCTTGATCATATCAAGCTAAGAGTACAACTAGTGCATAATACTTTCTCCAGCACTTTCCAGGACCAAACAGAAAGGAAGAATAAAGAAGAATGAAGAAGAATGAAGAAGAATAAAGAAGAATAAAGAAGCAACATCCAAACTGACAAAGCAATGGCCAAAACAGAAATAAACTGCTCACAGAGGAAGATTTCTCTTCCCCAGAGAGAAGGAATCAAATAGTTCCAGGCATTTCAAGAAAGCCCATGGGTTTTGAGTGTTCTCCTCCTCTGCTTTGAGATATTGACAGAGATTTTCAAAAGAGCACAGACAGCAACATGTCAAGCATTTTATGAAATGCTGACCATTCTTTCAGTATCTAAAAATGCAGGCATAAATTTGGCAAGAGAAATTGGTGTGTGCATTAACAAATAAGGAATTACACATCCTTTAAAGTTCTGTAGCTTTCCCCATGTAGCCCAAAGCAAGCAGAAGCGAAGTGCTCCTGTTCCCAGGGAGCCTGATCCAGCACTGGTATGAGACACGGCTGTACTTTTATGCAAGGATTAGAGCCTCTGCTAAGCCTCTTCTAACACTCTCATTTCCTACCAAAGCTGTTATTATTTTGCTTAAATGATTTTAAATAGAAAATGACATATATTTTAGGTGAGTTATGCATGAGATTAAATATGACAGCACAATAGAAAGCAAACAGCATTTTGGGTAAGAAATCTACTTTATGTTGAAAATATAGATATTTACAGTACAATCACACAACTACATTATTTGTTTCCTACTATCTGCCTCTAGCCTTCCACTCTTTTCCTCTGCTGCCTCCTCATCAAAACAAATTGGTATCTCTTGTTGGGCCGAAACCAAGCAGAAGATCCTTTAATTACAGTGCAAATCCACAAACAGCATTAAAGTTGAAGCCATGTATGCAAAAGTCAAATCTGAAGAGACCAATCTAACTATTCCTGGGAAGGAATCTTATTTACAAGAAAACATAGTGCATCTACAACAAATTCATGGGGGGAAAAGAAAAACCCACAACAACAACAAGAAAAACCCTGCACTGTTTCTTACTGCAGGCAAGGGCAGCCAGCACTTGATGTTTCTTTGGAGGATCTTGTTTACCTTTTGTTTTCCAAGGAGAAAAAGCTGAAATAAAGGTCCCCTCCTGAAAAACCACATACTGTGGCAGATAATATAGACTATAATTTTTCTTCATGTTTTGTCATTAGCAAGGTCAGATATTTAATTTTTAGAAAAGTAGTTATAAAACAGTGGCCTTCCCCCTTCTCACAAAAGCACTGGAGAGATTATAAGAATCTCCACATTAAAATCAACTACAGGGAAAACAAGGCAGCCCCTCCCATGGCAGCAAGATCATGCAACTGCAGCACAGCCCCTCTGGGGATGAACTCGTAACACCCAGAAATGGCATTAATGCATCATATCGTAATGCCTGTCACAGCCTTGGGTTCCTACGGTCCCAAATTGTTCAGCAGTGCAAACAGACAGCTTCCTATCTGCATGCTTAAAGTGACACTGTGCTATTCTAAAGGCTATGACAGACATATATATGTACTACAAAATAACTCTGTTGAATTATTGATAACACTTTTCTTCTTAAAGAAGCATTTAGCAAGCTGTATCATTAAAATATAACCAGCAGCTCCCTACACATCCCTGTATATGCCAGATTCAGAGTTTAAAAGAAGAGGTGATGAATAGCATTACTGAGAGAAACTGCAAGGGCAATTTATGAGGGTGTGGCACAATTAACAGAACAGGAATTGGGCTCCAACAGCCACGCTCAGAGTGCTATTCCTGCAAAAAGAGACACAGCTTTCCAATGACTGCAGCACTTGGGACACTGCCTCATTCACAGCATAGTGTCATTAGAGAGGTGTCTCCCAGCACAGCAAGGGACGGGGGGAGCAGTGGCCTTGCACCACCTACACACCCAGACTCTTGGCAGAGCGTGTTCCGGCTACGTAAACACCCAAGAATAAATAAATACAGAGGACAGGCATACATATATGAAGCAAGATAACTTCACTACTTTCTTGCATCTGCTTTCTTTCCTGCCTGCCATTTGCTCTGCTTCCATCCTTTGTTCCCAGAAAAGTGCAATCCTGGCAATGGACAAGTGCTCCCCCTCACCCCCTTGCAGCACTGCCTGCACTGGCTGGGTAATGGAAGTAGATGTGAGCAGCACCTGCTTGGGACAGAGCCCAGGCAGAGTGTGGAGCCTATGGAAACTGCAGCAAATGGGAACTTTAGGCAAGACTGGAAATGTGTGGAAGAGAGAAAGAGCCGCAATATGACCTGGAGAAAGCTCATGAGGGATATGCAGCTGTTTCAAGGGTGGATTGCAAACGGGAGCACACCCATCACAGGGAAGTGCGTGGATGTCCCTGGATTATCCATAATGATACTCCTGTGCTCCTTACAGTCACTCAAACATAGTTCATGTGATCATAAACCAATGACTAGAACGAGCACTGTAAGGTTTACCCAGACATTTTTAATTTAAGATACTGGGATGAAATTTTAGAAGGTGAACAGAAGAAATTCCATGGAGTGGTCCAAAAAATGCATCTCAAAGGTGGGTCATACAGTAGAGGATACCAGCCAGAAAGGCTAATAAAAACAGAGAAGCTGTGAGATCCCAGCCGAACTGCCACCTGTGCTCTCTTGGAGGTGGTCCAAGAGGATGACGGCATGGTACCACAGGCCAAAGCAAAATCTACTCTCCATTATATCAGGCTGTTGCCCTTTGGAAAAATATATAACCAGCATAGCTAGATTTACAGCGAACTTAAGAGAAGGCAAAAATCACTTTGGCTACTACTTATAGATAGGGTTTGGACTTGTATTAAGAACTGTCTGGAAGAGATCAGGAAACCAAACATTGCTCTTTAATGTAGAGGCCAAACTGCTCTGGAGTTTCTTGTTAAAAGGAAAACGTTCTTTTCCTTTTACGCTTTAGGCAAAGGAGACATAACGTCCTTCACACTTTCCAGCTAACGCTTAAAACTCTTATATAACACAAGGTTAGGTATAACCAAAATCTAATTAAATCAAGGATGCAATGGCAAGAGCAGGCTTCATCTTGCTTGCGTTTTCCTCCAATTCCAGCAACTAAGCTACCACCTTCAGGCACCGACATTTTTTCTGAAAGGAAAATTAAGTAAGTATATACTGTAAAAGAACAGAAGAGAAATTTTTGTCCAAGAGTGTTCAGCAAGTGTGGAAAAGGAGATAAAGCTCTGGACTTTGCCAAATGGCACAATCATCTAAGGCCTGGAAAAATTCTGTAAGAATCAACAAACGACTACCACAAATCCTTCCACATAAATGGCTAAAGACACACAGAGCAGCTTTCATAACACTCAAAGACCTTGACTTAGATACATCCTCCTTTATCACTACATAACCTGACAAGGAATGCAAACTCGTGGAATCAGAGTTCCTTCCACTTATATATGCACTTCTCAGCAGATGATTCTCAGATGAACAAAGCCCTAATCACTCCTGAAGGACATTATTACAGCATAGCACTGCCAAAATACCAAACACCTCATATTCTGAAATTGCAGTACATTCCTGGTTGAAAGGAGCTATAGCTCTTTCCAACAGATGATCAGCTTGAAGTTGCTAAGAAAATAGTGGGGTTTGTGGTGGGGTTTTTTAAACTAAAAAAGATAGACTGGTGTCCAAATCTTTAACAGCAAAGCAACAGAGAACAGGAATTCAGCAAGATCACAGAGCAGAACTGACCTTGGGGTTCCCAGTGCTCCGTGTCAGCCCATGTGAATTTACTGGGCACTTTGGCCACAAAGCACAGCACTGGTCTACCCTGCTCCCTCTGAGTGACTTCATGCAAAACAGCAACAGCTTAACGGAGAACAGAATTTTGACACCCTTCAACAAGAGAAGGTGCAAAAGGTGGTCAGAAGAAAACCAAGGGCAGAGCTGGGGGCCCTGGTAACTCTCATGAGTTGAAACACACATTCCTACTAGCAAATGACAGAGGGAAACAAAAACTCTTCCCAGCAACAGCAGTAGTAATACCTTTTCAAAAACTTTGAGTCCTGTGATATGGTCTTGTTAGATCTATCATAACCAAGATAAGCCAGCCAGTAAAATGACTTGAAGCAACTGCAAAGCCTGGGCACGGGTTCATGACTCGAATAACAAGTAATTATATGGATGTGTGTCTGAGGGATTTCATCCTGCCCCAAGTTATTCCTAGCCACTGCCTAACAGGAAGGTTGTTTCAAGTTTGACCTGCTCTGCACTTGGTCACCAGCATTTGTGATGTGGAAGAAAAAGACACGATTTTAACCTCTGGCACAGAGCACAGGAAGCAGAAATACAGTGGCCAGCACAGTCTCCCGGGCACTGACGTCTGTCATTTGAAGCAATCCCTGGTTTTAAATGATGAAGTCTTTTAGATGTTTACTCCCTCACCTCCATCTTCAGCAGCACTGTCCATGGTCACTCACATCAAATGTCTCTAGCTGAAATGGGAATTTGGAAAGCTCACAGAGACCTGACAAAAAACTAAAAAAGGACTTATAAACTGTGTTTTCAGTGAGGAAATCCGTGTTTAGTACATAGAACTAGATGCCTGATACGCCAGGTTTATGCACAGTGGTCACATCGAGGTCACATAAGGAAATGTGGGGGTACTACTGCGGCACCTCCCAAAAGAGATGAAAGCAAAACCATGGTGCCACAGGGTGAGTAAGAACCAGAAGCCAAGATAAATACTCTGCTTGTCCTTAATGTGGCTCAGGCACCATTGTAATAGGTGTAATTGCACCAAAATTGAACAGGATCAAAACTCATTCTGCTGGCTCATAAGGTCTTCCAGCATGATTAAGCCCATTGGAAAGGAAAGCTCATGGTCACAAAGAGATGACACTTGATTGGGCAAGCTAGATTATTAAGTTCAGAGAAGTTATTGTGCAAGGCATATATGATCTCTCTAGGCTGACAGAGGAGGCAAAAAAAGGGAAAAGACATCACATACTAAGACAGCAAACAACAGTACCTGGAAGTCCCAAGAAGTCAGAGAAAGTGTCTACCATCATTCTTTCTTAGCTGCAGAGATATCTCATCTTCATTAGGAGCTAGAGCTCTATCAAGCGCATTTATTCAGAAATATTGCTACAAGTTCCAACAGCTGCCTTCACAGTCACATATGCAAAACAGTAGACTGGAATTACCCATTAATCTCACAAAAGAGAATTAGGTTGATGTCACGTAGTTAGAATAGTCATTATAGCATGAACTAGAAACTGTTCACAGTAATAAAAATTGTTATAAACAGTTCTAGATCCACAGAGTATGATGGATGACTTGTTATGACACTGAATAATGTTTTAAATATTGCACTGCTTAAATTCCAGTACAAAGCACCATATCCAAATTTAGGGTGATTCAAATTTGATTCACACCAAAGGTTTGCTTGACCTATAGTATCTTAATGTAGAAATACGGGTACAGACAGTTGTCCACAAATGGTTTTGCCAAGAAGGTCAAGATGATGTTTTATTTGAATTCTGCATAATTAAAAAACAAATCTTAGTCCAGCTACTGGGATGTCTTGGTCCTGTAAACACAGCAAAATCTCAGTCTTGAAATGAATCTTGGAAGCATCACTAAAGCTGGATAAAAAAGCTACCACTGTCCAAACCAAACTAGGTTATATCCAGCAATGGATGCAGCAGCTTGAACACCTGCCTTCAACACTCTTCATAATGGCACCTTCTGGGGACAAAAATATTCTCACTACCCAACCAAATATCACTTTCAATGGATATTTTTAAACTTTAATCTGCCTTTGGAAACCCTCTATTTTTAATGATTCCCCCTACTATTTTTCTGAAGTAAAAATGATGGAAATATTTTGTTTTATTTTTCTTGCTGCTGGACAGCTGATCAAATTTGGTATTTATACTGTAATAGGATAATGAAATGTCAAGATGGATATTAAAACAACATTTCTGAAGATAGTAATTTAACCTTCAGCAATCCAATTTGATTCGATGGTGTCTACATGCTTGCAAATAATTGTATTTTAGAGCCCTGAACCCTGATGGCAGAAA
Organism: Picathartes gymnocephalus; assembly: GCA_013390045.1. Taxonomy (NCBI): domain Eukaryota; kingdom Metazoa; phylum Chordata; class Aves; order Passeriformes; family Picathartidae; genus Picathartes; species Picathartes gymnocephalus. The sequence continues at coordinate 215,521 of WEKY01048928.1, forward strand.
TAAACCCTTCCCCTCTGAGATTGCTCAGTCTGGAGTGCCACTTGGTGGCCAAATACAAATACTCTTCTTGTAACAGACGCCTCCCTACCTCCTGTCAAGACATGTAGTAGAGTCTAAGTTTGAGATATGCTGGATTTGGAAACAGTCATTCTGCCTTTACCTTACTTGACAGCCTAACACAATAAGGAACATTTTTATTCCTCATATAAACTGGGGTCACGAAACCCAGGTGACAGTCAACACATCCTCAGTGAGGCAGAGAACCTCCAACTCAACAAGCTGAATTTCTCACCTCTGACTTCAGAAAAAATGCAGCTGCAACAAACATGTCCCCTGTGCACAACACCCAGAGAGGGACCTCCAGCCCATCCTTACCAGTAGATAACTTTGAATCCTTAGCACCCTGAAGCTTGTATTTATTTAATTCTTAAACCTAAACAATCAAGTTTCTTTACATAAACAAATGTACCTATTCTAAATAAAGAAGGAATCAGAAACTAGGGCGGGGCAGGCAAACAGAACTTTATAAAGGTGGGAGCATCTGTACCACTTGTACACTACCATTACAGGAGGATAAATTACTATTTATTTATTTGCAATATCTCATAACTCCAGGCCAGTGCTGAACTTGCAACACACTGACCTGGCCAGTTTCAAGGGCAAAGCACTTCCTGTACCATCAGAAAATCTCCACTTCCTCTTACTCAGCTGCCTTTCAGACACTGAGATGCAGGGATTTTTGTGTTCCTACTTGTTTTTATAATGACCACAACAGCAGCCAGCACCAGCTCTCACATTCAGCATAAACACCACACAGGCAGCAGATGGTTAAGAAAAGATGGAGAAAATTAGTTTATGCATGACCAACATCTTTCATCCTTCAGAGAATAAGAAAAAATTCACTCCTAAATTTAAGAAGTTCCTCACAATCAGCTGAGTTAGTTGCACTGTTCTTTTTCCTGTTGGATAGTACAGTATATAGGAATGGACAGCAGAAGTTAATATCTTGCATAAAGAATCTTAACTATAGAAAAGAAATTTCATTATATCAAAAAATATCAAACTTCCTTTATTATTAATACTTTTACTGTAAGCTTTCCAAATTGCTAGCCAGCTTCCCAGAACATTTTTTTTTACCTCTTGTTTTCTCTCAAGGGTGAATGGCTCATAGTACATTTAAGAACTTTTAAGAATCCACTTTTACACTGCTATCTGAATAAATCCCAATTAGATCAAATTAGTACTCAGTGTTCTTCAACAACTCATCCACACTGATTTAAAGAAATGAAAATATACTATCGATTATAACTTGATATCAGACCGGAAACAAATGTCAAATATAACACAAGACAGGAAAAGACAATGCATTCTTAATTCAACAAGACATTAACTCATCCTGCATCAATGCACACCACTGGGCAAGGCTCCTGCTGGGACATGACTCATACATGGGCATCAGTCTACGGGAACAAGAAACTGCCTGTAAAGCCAAAAGCTGCTGCATGGGAGACTTGTACCCTTGTGGGCAAACCTCAGAGGCTCAGGGCCTGCTGGAAGGTGTGCTCGCACTGCTCACTTCAGCAGAGCCTGGGATGCTGGAAATGTTCACAGGGATACAAAGTAAGGTCGCCACAACTGTGCCTGTACTGTGGTACCAAAAACATCTTCCTTTCAGAAGAGGAAAAAAGAAAAGGAACAAGGTGAAGTCACACATCACAAGAAAAGAAAAAACCGACATGATTTTTGTACGAGATCTGTGAGCTCACTGTTCCCTATCATTTCATCACAAGAGGTGCCACGAGAAGCAGCTCTGGCATGCAGAAGGTTCTCTGTAGCATCATTTTCTTAAACCGGAAGGTGACAAACAAACAGTGACAGTGTGCTGAAACCACATCATCCTTACACAGAGGAGGTGCTAGCAGGGTCCTAAAGGATGCCATTTCCATCAAATCAGCTACAAAGCCATCATCTGGTTTTGCTCTCAAAGTTATCAAAACCAGTATATTCCAAATACACTGGTATTGGTATACAAATTTAAATCCCTGTGTTCTAACAAAAATGTGGTCCAAACAGTGAACATCTGCAGGCAGATACATTCTGTGTTATTCAGCACTTGAAAATGAAAAAAGGATATGATTTGCTGAGAGGTGAGTTACACACCTGAGTTATGCATTACACACCTGAGATGGGAACTACACACATGAGATATGTGCCACAACCACATTTCAGGGAGACTAACATCCAACCTTTTCAACCTGGAGGAGGCCAATGGTGGGCTGAGACAATCCCACAGAGCTTCCTGCCATGGAAACAAAAAGCTGTGACAAACTGGGCAAGAGCCCAGTGAGGAGCACCAAGCTGAGCTCATCAGCTCCTTACACTTCTTATAAGACTTCAGCAAAGTGCTTAAGCACAGGAATCTACCACACGCTCTCTGTATAATAGGAAAGATTAACTTTTGTGAATGATTATCAACAGAAGGTTCTTGAAAGGGCTTTACTCTCCAACAGAACCCCTTAAATATTTACATTCTGAGGGCTGATGTAACAGTTGAACAGACAGTTCACTGCAGAGGCAGCTCAGAGAGCTTGCCCACAGCACATGGCTGTGCCACCTCTGTCACAGCAGCAGCAGCTCAGCTTGCCAAAACAGAATGTCACAGTCAAACTGCTGCCTAATCTGACCCTCAAGTTCATTTGCAAATAAACCACCGATATTATTCCCTCAGAGGACACAGCTCAGCCATCACCTCAAATGTCCCTGAGAAGCCCCCACCAGAGACCAGATGCAACTCTGCCCTCCACACTGCAGCCTTCTGGAAGTAGAAGAAATAATTCACTGCAACAGACAGATCTTAAGCAGGGTTTTGTTTTCTTTTTTTTTCTCTAGGAGCAAAAGATGGCCATCAAAAGAAGCTGCTAATACAGCCCTTACACCCCTCCCAAATGCAATTCATATCTTGGTAAGCAAGAAACTTAAGACAAAAGAAATGAAAATATGGAAGGAATAAAATAGGGACATTTGAGTCACTTCTGTGACACGACCAAAGCTTTTACTAATTGCAAAGCTGTGCTATGTCCATTCACCAGCCCATTTTTCAGCTTTCCATTTAGATAGAGAGGCAGACATTTAGCATAAGCAAACAAAAATCATGAAAATTCTCAATAGGTGGCTCCTGTTCTGAGACAGCTCTAGTTTATCACTTTTTTTCCTTTATTGCTATTTAATGATTCATATCATGCAACTCTTTCCTCATTCCTAATGTTTGCTGCTGAAGTCTCCTCTGGAAAGATAATACTTGAATGCCTCAGGGAAAGTCAGAAAGAAAGATAACTGCAAAAAAATCAAGGGAGTCATCATTTCCCAAGTCTGCATTGAAACAGATAAAGTTCCATTGCCAAGATTAGTTCATACAGTACAATATATGGGGAGATGGACAGATCTCTTTACATGGGATGATAGGATGAATCTTTCCATCAGATATATATGCAGACATATATGAAATAGCTTCTTTGAAATCAGCTGAGTTACTTTTGATTCACAGCCAGAAATTCAAGGTCTGGAATGAGTTTGCTCTGTGACTTGGCAGCTGGAAAATCCAACTGATTGTCATAGAGAAGGTGCATCTTCTTTTGGGATAAAGCCAAGAACTGCAAGCAGAAAACATAAACCAGATGTTATCGTAGCATATCGTTGCATATAGACCCATTAGTTACTAACTAATTTCATGCATAATAACCTGCTAAACTAAAGCTGTAACTGCCACAAATGGTGCTATCCCTATTTCACTATTACAGGTGATTTGATTCACCTTGGCTAAATATGAACCATACTGTAATTACTGAACAAAGTCGTTAAGCCCAGATCTTCACTTCCATACATTCCCTAAAGAATGCACAGCAGTCCTAAACATTTTGATATGGGCTGTTTTATATCATAGCAACAAATATAGTCCCCTCCTGCTCTCAAAATTTTAAGTAATAAATCTGTTTCCACAAGTGTGTATTATCTCATTGCTAGCCAATATCCCTGACAGCACAGGTAAGTGAAGATGTTTTATACCGCACAAAATGGGAAATCAGAGATTTATCCTGTGAAAATCAATAAACCCCACATGATTTCACAACTAGGCTTGCAGAGATTTCTCAGGGATTTCCCTGGAGAATCATAGCAAAGAAAACTGAGGATATTATAAAACCAATACTAGAGTACTTTCCAAGTGGGCAGATGACTTAATTTAGACCATAACATTGCTATGACTTAGTAAAATGTAAGCTGACGTTAAGTAAAAATAGAGAGCCTTCTTTAAATGAGCCTGCACCAGCTCTGCACAGCTTTTGACACCCAGCCAGGAACACTGCTATGACCAGGTGACATCCTCCCCTCGTGCCCCCGGGCTCTGCTCTCCTGCCACACGTGCTCTGCAGCAGTGCAGCATCCACCTGCACTGGCTGCACAGTCACAAGTCTGGCTGCAAGGCGCTCACTGGTGGATCACAGTGGGGTCACATCCTCTACCCTCTAACCCTCTGCCACAGGGCAGAGCAGTATTTCCCAGATAGCAACCTGCAGGAAACCTGGAAAGAGAGCTACCTGTTGCAGTGAGAGAGTTAAATGACATGAACAGTACTCTCGAACTGAAGATTGCACAGCAAGAGCTGTGAGAAAAAGCTGTAAGAAAGAACTGCAGAAACTGCGAAAGATACATAAAGAAGGAACTGCAGAAACTGTGTCCCCCTCCCAAAAAACAGAACAGCCTGCTGTGATAAGTAATTGCTCAAAAGAAAAAGTATACATTGTGGACTGCAATGTACTAAATCACATGTAGACAGAACTGGAACTTGTTATGCAGAAGCTAAAATAGTATAAATATCTGTGTCTTTCGTCAATAAATGTCCTTGCAGCATCACACTGCTTGGTCCACCTTTCAATCGCCGTTAACTACCTACCAGCAATTGCACAACGAAAGAAAGTCTGCAGAAAGTAGAAAATATCTTCCATGTTTTGTATCCTCAGGAGACTGTAGAAGTCACACACAAAAACCTCTGGCTCCTACTGAGAGAAACTAACTGTGCTCAGTACATAATGCCTTTAGAAAGAATTGCAGGGAAATAGGAATACATTCTGCTGGGGCTGTGGCTGCAGCAGTTCATATTGAGGCTTGATGAGCTGCCATAGGAAATGCTTTGCAGAGGTGAGGCCCAGGCTTCCCCCCTCTTCTTGCTAGGAAGAGTCAGCATGCAAGGACCACAGACCACATGCACTGCATTCCCAATGCTCTATTCACAACCTATTCCCTATGCAGGATGGAAAGCAGCACAGAAATCTGCTAGGATCAAGAGTTTTCCTACAGTCTACTACCTGACATTTTAAAATGCAGCTTGGTTGGATTGTAGATACCTACTTCCCCCCATTGCCTGCTGTGACTCCCTATGCAGAGCAGTGACTGCCCAGATATGGACAGAAAAGAAAGTGCATTCCTCGCTCCCTTCTCCAAGCACCAGCTGATGCTGTCTGTCCTAAGCAGCCAACTGAAGCTCTATCCATGCAAAGCCTCCAACAGCATAATTAAAGGATTTTTCGGCTAAGCAGGAAAGCAATTTATCCTTGCAATGATCAGAATGCCTTACAAATCTTCCAAGTGCCCTTCTAACAGCACTGGATTTGCACTGACAGAAAGAGCAATTGATTCCATGCTGACAAAGGTGGAAAATTCAGGGACATGTTAGACTGCAGTTAATACAGCAGAGACAGGGTGCCCTCAGGAACACCCGTGGTCCTCTCTAGCTCCAAGAACAAAACCATCAACGTTTCCAAGCTAAGCTGCTGAAGATGAGCTCCTTGAAGTGCAGGTCTTTCATCACGGATGCCTATTGGATAACTGCCAGCCCCTAAGGTAAATAATGGATTTCCATTTCAATTGATAAGCATCATTTACTGTGCATCAAAAGGACTTCTGTCAGTGAAAGGAATTAGAAAACCAGGAGGTGCCTCAAGAAGGCCTTGAAGCTTTCTCTTCATGAATTTCTTCTCTCAAATCTCCATCTTTTCTCACTTCCATCTCTATAAACAATGTTATTTTATCCACCAAGTTCTGTGAATTCAGGTAACTGGTAGCAGCTACCCTTAGGTGGGGGAACCCTGGTCCAGGGTTAAATAATGTTTTACCAGTTTTGTAATGTCATTAAAAACCAAGGAAAACATTTGTGTTTGCTGTGACTTTGATGTGAAATGAATTTAAATGAAGTCATTTAGGCTGAGCTTGGGGCAAAATTAAAAACCCCACATGGGACACAACCACATAGGAAAGCAAATTCACTGAGCTTTGTGGAAATTATTATAGAGATCCAAGCAGAAAAACCATTGTTACTGTAAGAATGGCTAAATTACAAAGACAACACTGAAACATTATAGCCAAAACACGTAATCGTGAAAGAATTTAGGATTTTTCCTTGAGGCCACTGCAGCCCAGGCCTACAGTGAGTCTGTGCACAGAATTTCTATTGTCTTCAGCAGGAAACTTTTGGATGGAAGAATCACGAACGGAAAGATTATTTCATGCCATTGAAACAGGTTGTAAATGTTTATATTTACATACAGACGTAATACACAAATGCACGTCTTTTCAAAAAATCTTAAAAATCAGGCATTATAACAAATTTTCTCAATCATGAGAATTGGAAAAGGTTCCCTGAATTACTATCAAAAGAGAAAGTAATTTTCTAGAAATACAAAATAAGTAAATATATTTTTTAATTACTTCAAGACTTCTTCCAGAATTCAGCTCATCTGTTAAATACTCCTATTTTTCTTTTTTCTAAATATTTTGAAAGAAAGATAACCTACCTCCTTTCTAACCCAGTGAGCCAGCAAACCATCTGTGGCACATGTGGCAACACCTATCCTGATATCAGAAACCATATTCCACTTCATCTTGAAATACAATAAAAATATAAGCTGACACACCCTTACTGTGCACTGCAGGACACCTCCTCAGACCAACAGAACCCCCTCCAAGCAGCTCTGGCAACAGCAGCCAGTGGGCTGAGCACGGTTCCTTGTCACCTTAGCAGAAGAGTGACCCAAAGAAGGGACCTACCTGCCTTCCCCACCACTGCAAAGACCCCAGGAAGAAGAGCTCATCTCAGCCTGCACCAAGGGCGAGGAGATCTGTGCCATTCTGGTTATAGTAGTTTTAAAGCTGGGGAGGGGTTTTAATACTTTCTGAGACTAGGAGAATGTTAAAATCAGATATTAATTACTCTCAGTATTTTGTTTAGGAACTGCTCCTTAAATAAGGCAAAATTACAGTCAAGCCAACCAGAGTTCATTAGCATCATCCCAGTGATTTGGGGTGACGCAATTCCACCATTGTGATCCATGGCCATGCTTAAGCCACAACTTGGGGAAATGAAACAAGAAGAAAGGAACGGGGAAAAAATTTATAAAGAAGAGTTCCAAATGTGGTTGCAATTGGTTAGTTACCATGATCCAAAACTGAATGCCAAAGAACATAGAGAACTGACAGCTCATGTTTGCAACGTGCATCTTCCAGCAGCCTGAACAACTTGAAATAAAAATAACACAGGGTACTCTGAAAGAAACTCTTCTGCAGGTTTGCATCGCCACAGATTCATGTAGCCATCATGGGTACATGATGGCCACTTATCCTGCAAAGCAAAAATGCAGAGCAAGAGAAAATGGAAGAAAATATCCAAGAATAGGCAGAGATGCTCTGTCCATGAGCAGCTCTCACCATGGGCATGGTGCCATGTCCATACTCCTGTCCCTGGCTATATGCAGGAGTAGCATGGAGAAAGTACCACATATGTAACACAGACCCAGATGTAAAAATATTTAGTCAAAGTCATAATTTTTCTTCAAATACTCACTATAAAAACAAATCTGTTTTATTCTGGGCATTGTTAAAACATAACACAGTGCAAAATAAAGCAAATTAGAACAGAATCACGAAAAGGATCTAGAAATAGCAGTGTAATTCCATTTCAGATTTTGATTCAGTTACTGTGCTGGAACAACTCCAGGTTTCTACCATCCTGTCAGACTATAATTTGCTACCACATATATGAAATCTTCCTCTGAGTCAGTGCAAAGAAACTCTACAAAAAACCTGAAGAAGTCCAAGAATCTCAGTACAACACAAGAGGTTCAAAGGGGAGTCCAAGAATCCTAAGTAAAAATATTTTGCTTTTTCCAAGTATGCACATGTGGAAAAAGTGCCTCTGAAACAACAGCAGTTTGCAGAACATCAGCACACAGAAGTGCTGAAATTACCTCTGCACCCGACAGCAGAGTATTTGCAGCTGCCATACCGTTGGAATGATCAGTTGGAAACCTGTGTGCTGCATTCCCTCCTTCTCTCCTAAACCTGGAGAGGAGGGAGAAGACAGAGTCATGACCCTTCTGTTTGCTTTTGGTTTTTCAAAGCACAGCACACCAGTTTTTCTTTTAAAAAGAGGGGAAAAAAAAGCTGCATATTAAGAACCAAAAGCTCTTATTCTTGACAAACAGTTATTTCCACTGAGTGGCACAAAGACTCCTGCCTCCTTACTAAGGTAGCTCCATAAAGCAAGCTGTATTTTATTCAGCATTTCCTGCCCAGTGTTTTTCACTGAGCACTTCTCTCCCCTAAAAGACTGTCCAGCAAGAACTACCAAAAATTTAGTGTTTTAAAAAGAGGTTTTCAGGACCATGAGATATGATCTTAAAAACCTCCTGCTTCTGCCTCCGCAGCCTGTTTGAGTGCCAACCTTGGCAAGAACAGTATTCAGCAGGGACAGGCATGGAGACAAACAGCTCAGCCCTCCTGGCTGGCGCAAGCCAGGAAGAAATACCATAAAGTTCTCTGTAAAGCCCACACCAACAGCCACCCTTGGCCATGGACTGGACAGGCAGCCCCAGCTCTCCAAGCTGTGCCACTGCAAGATGCTCTCACTCCTGGTACCACAGGACTGCAATTCTGTACCAAATGAGTGACCTTTAAAACAAATTTAAGTGTTCGTGATGTTTCTCTTGCTTCTGGTATCCATGTCCAGAAGCAGTAAAGGGCACTTTTCACACCTCTGTTCTCAATCTGAAAGCAAAATAGACAATCTCCAAAGGAAGGTGCAAGGAATACTCTAACAGCTATTTAAATCAAGCAAGAGTTTGTTAGAATACAGGAGCCAACCAAAATTCAGAAGGCATGTCAGACATGGAGGGCACATTATACTCATCTCCAGTCCCTCCAGGCCTTACCCAACCCAATACCATGAAAGCCAACTCAGGAAAAAAAAATGAAGCTATGTGACAGTGTGGGTGCCCTTGCTGTCCATCCCTTGTTATTCAATTCACAAAAGCCATCTATAATTCAACACACCCAGATGACAGCAAATCAAGAAACAAAGCACATGAGAAAAGCAAAGGACATTTTCTCAAATGAGACAGACGTGTGTAATAATAGCAGTAACAAGAAGAGACTGTGTATATGTGCTCCAGGTAAACAGACTTCTCTATGAACTTCTTCCTGCCACTATTTATATTCTCTAGGACAGGAATATGAAATTATCCTGAAGGAAACAGTCAGCTCAAACTGATGATGTCCTGTTAGTCATCACGTAGCTGCAGAGCCCTTTCCCTCCATGTGGGCACTCAGTAGCTACACTCCTGTTCTGCATTGTATCTAAAGCCCTTACACAACAGGTTCACACAAAGAAAAGATTGGGTGTTGCTTCTATAAATCCTATATGTTTTACAGTTTCTGTTGTTCTTTCACCCTTCACCATCAGCTTGATTCCTTGCTGTGCTGCTTCAGATAAGGGGCAGGGAAGAGGGTGGAGAAGGAGAGTTTGGGTTTGGCTCCAATTCACTCTTTCCAGAGAAAAGAACCTGAAAACAGTTTTGGTCCTGCTTCAATAGGTCCTGTGGAGCTGATGTTGCACGACTTCTGGGAAAACAACTTCTTTCCAGATCAGCCTGGCAACTTAGCAGCAACACCCATCATTAAAATCCCCACAGCTTTCCACTTGGTAGAGATGTGTGTACCTGTAAGACGGCCCTCTGGGATCTCATGTTAGTAAGTGTATTATTGTACAAGTGACTGGGAGCAAAAACATGCTCTCATCTGGACTAATTCAAAACTCCTCTAATTATTCCTGCTGCAACCCACTCAAAAAACATGAAGCACTGACTGCAAAAGTGAATGAACTACACAGTGGTGTCCCTCATTCACAAGCCTTACACACTGAAGTCTATAGCCAACATTGATGAAGGATCTTCTTCCCTTGACTAATTCCCATAGACTTCTTGAAACTGCATTAATGAACTCATACACTGGACAAAAAAGCTATGCCTGCATGTGCAAAAGAAAACCTTATTAAATCATTAGTCACACAGAGCCTTAGGACACGGCAGAACAACATAACTTAGTTGTAGCTGTTTCATAATTGGACCCTGCCTGTGATCCAAAGATGACACTTTGGGTCACTGCTGGATTGGCCAATTCCTTCCATGCACAGTACAGGGGCCTCCACTATGCCGAATACAGCCCATATCAGAGCAGGAGAAGCACTCCACCATGTTCCCCTCGACGGGCTGAGACAGCACCCCCTAATACACTTGACCATGTGACATTGACTGGGGTAAAAGCTACAAGGACTATTTGTAAATGTTCTTGTTATTCGTGGTCAGTGCATCTTTACTTCTCTCATCTGCATGGAATTATTGCCCCTTTCAAAATTGAAACTTGGTACATTTTATTTCTAGATTACTTTACAAGGCCTTCTATGTGATATTCATTTCAACAGCCCTCTAATATTGCACAACAGTCATATGATCCACTGTGTGTGTTTTATGAGACAGACATGACACATGAAAATTAAAAACAGGTTCCTTGTCTGGAATACAGAGAGGGACTGGAGGGGAAAAAGGAAAAAAACAATGAGAGTGTGCGCCCAGAGATCAGGGTGGAGGGAAGAGGGGAGGAAAAAACAGGATGAGACATCAGAGTCCTGTCATCCTGCCCAGAATGAAAACAGCTTTCATCAGTATGAAACACAATTCATTTGCATAAATTTACTGCACAATACAATTGAACTGTGCTGCTGTATTTCAGGACTGGCAGTAAGGATTACTATGTCTATAGCCTATATACCTACAGTCATTTATCAATAATTTACAATATTCCCTTCTGTAAGCAAGACTTTGTATTTGCCCTTGCATTTCAAATTGCGTTTTCTGTAGGTATTACATTCAAGGAGAGATACAGAGAATCAGGTTCTAAATGCACAGGATTTAAAGTTTCTTTTGTAACCCATAATCTAAGCACTCAGTAAGAACAAGGAGGTATTTCCTACGGTCAAGAGTAGTCCTGTACATGTTCTGATAATCATGGAGGATTCAGAGGTATTTCAAATATCCCAGCACTGATTTGAATGCATCTCTTATTCAGACTCACCCTCCAAACTGCATGGCTGAACAATTTACAAGATCAACAGCAGCTGCAGTCATTTTGGTCTGTTTAACTTTGAATATATTTTTATTGCCATGTATGCATCATATACTATACTGGGAACAGCAAAGGCAGAGCAGAACATCTCTGCCTCAGGAAGAGTTCATAGTAGATGTAGTCTCTGAGCTTTTGCAGAGGTCACAGCAGGAAAAATCACTTTTACTTTGTCTAGTCTGACGTTACTGGCTGAGACAAAGAGGCTCCCTCTTTTAACAAAGTGTACTTCCTTGGTCAAAGGGTCATAAAATGGGTAATTTTCAAAGTTAGGTAACACAGCAGGTGTTATATTTACAGCTATGCGAGCATGAACAGAAAGACCTGAGGTAATCAAATCTCATGCTTGAAGGATAAGAGGATTCATAAGATGATCACCAGCTGAGATGAGGATTTATCCCACACCACTTAGGCACCGAGCAATCGGCCAGGTGAAGGCAATGTCTTTTTGTTTACTTTTCAGTTCCTCCTTCTTCAAGGCATCTGCTGCTAGAAGTCAAATAGAGAACAAGATGATGATCCAGGTCCATTTGTTTTACACCATGTAAGCAAAGTGCAGATGAGACACAAATATCTCAGTGCACACAGATAATGGGGAGGCAAGCCTGGACCAGCCAAAATGCTTGTACTTCATGTATCTCAAACACATCCCACAGGCTTACACGAAACCAACAGCACTCCTCCAAACATGGAATGATCCTTCACTTTTGCTGCCTCTCTCTTTGGTAATATCCCCAAACAGAGTTAGCAAATTCTTGAAGTAAACATATGTTCCATTGTATGGAGAGAGACTATTTCTCAAATGAGTTCACCTCTGTGGGATCTTTTGGAACACGTAATTTTAAATTAATACCATCACAACCATATGTATTCTATGACAACCTTGCTTGAAAAATATATTTTTAAACATAGATGTTGATTTTATGGGGAACTGAGTGCCAAGAAGCAAATAAGTATAAAAGTATGTAATAACAGAACAAAAACATTTCCTTTGAGTGAGAAAAGCCGTTGGAAAGGAACACCTAAGAGCCATTTTTATAACTTCTGTTCCACAGACTACTCAGGACATGCAATACACAAACACTAACTGGCTCTGCCTGAATATGCAGAGTTACCCCAACTGTGGCTGCAAGGGAGTATTTCCACCAGTAAACAACCATTACTGTGTCTGTTGAGCCTCTCTGCACATACAAATACCAAAAAATAAACAAATACCACAGGAAGTATCCAATCATTGTGAATTTTCAAATTGCCTTTCTCTGCTTTGCAGCTTCTTCTTTTAAAAGCTTTGATGAGCAATTTATGTTTGTTTCTTTTAATATTAAAAAAATGCCAAGGTCAGCAATCTGCTTGTCAAAGGTATGCTGTTTAAAGGATAAAAAAGGAAAAAACAAACAAGAGTCATAATATACACTAGTACCCTTCAGCCAAAACCAACTACTATCAATATCAAAGGAATTGTCATCTTGAACTTCAAACAGGACTAAAAATTGTATCTAAAACTATGGTTAAAAAAGCAGCTTTCAGGCAATGAGAGAGCAGAGGAACTGACTATATGAATAGGAAAAAATATAAATAAATTGACTTAATTGAATCTACATTCATTGAAAACCACAATCAGGACTAAACTGATTGCTTCATACTCTCCACTGCTGCTAGTGCAGAATACCACAGAGGAGCAATCAATCTCTGTTCAATCTAAAGTAAATGACAGTGAAATAAAGGCAATGACTGATTTTCTTCATGGTACTCTGCAAAGAGGAAGAAAAGGGCCCCAAGATAACATTAATTCTGTGGTCTTAAGAAGAAATCCTTATAAGGTTTGGAATTTTTTTTTTTTTAAACAAAATAATATGGAAAATTGTTTGTTTGAGCCAATCTTTCAGAAAATTTGTTAAAGGACTTGAAAGTAACGTTTCCACACATTGCTACTTGCATTCCATATTGCTCGCATCCCTGCAAAAACACTCTTGATTTGCTTTGAGAAGGGTTCCCATTTTATTTGCCTTGAAGGATGCTAAAAATATCACCTACTAAACTGGACTTCTTCTTGTGTGCATACAACCTTTCATATTTATATCTGACCCCCAGAAAAAACATGAAACCTGATTAAACATTGTGCTTAAATGTAGGCAAGGGTAAATATAATGTTGTCTGTCTGACCAAAAAAATAATAAAAGGATGGGAGAGATGGACAGTGTCCATTTTTGTCACCCCTACATGTTACCAGATAGATCCATTCTGATTCACCAAAACTTTGGTAAAATGAATTAACTTCATTTCTCACCACAAGAAAGCCATGACGATTTACTCATGGTATCAATAGCAGCATGTTCTGTTATCTATCCAGTAGAGCCAAGCATAATCACTCCCCTAGTTTTTTTTTGTACAGTCTCTACAAAATAATTCAGAGATGGCCAGGGTCTGTGTCCTCAATCCAGACTCTGAAATCTAAACATTAACAGGTGGTTGGCACAGAATATTTTTAGGGACACACTTTTAACACTCTGAAACTTTCAACCACTCTCACATCCATCTCCTGCCCAAACCATTGATGGATGTGCAAGCTAACTGTACCCATGGAAAAGTCAAGGATATAGGCATTATTCACACTTTATAAGATGATCAGAACAGTGGCTAATGCTATCTTACCTTTCTTTTGCGTTTAGAAGGGAGAGAATGAAACAATAGATAAAGTTAATATATATTAACTGTGAGGAATGCATGCTGTTTTAGGGGATTTCATTTTCTACTAAGATCTCTGAATTTTACAGTTGGGAATAGCAGTCTGAGCCATAGCTTTTTTTTATATGCTGAACAAGCATCTTAAATATCTTATATACATTTTGATTATGTCAAACTGTTCCAGACATGAAAAGACCATGGCTTGCTTTGTGCTATACAGCAATGGCTACAATCATTTATATGATCTGGACCTTCAGCAAAAGAAATCCAAAACAGATTTCACTTGGTAGAATATGAACAATATGTTTCCAATATTATACATAATGTAGTTGGCTTTATATGAAACACTCCTCCCATCTTGGAGGAACTTACAACTGTGCTTTATATTGCAGTGGGGGGATATCAGAGCAATTCTACATGTTTAGTGCAGTTGTTGTGGAGTTATACTGCTCTAAAATAAATAGGGAATTTGCTTATAAATATACAGCACTCTATTAAAAATATCTTTTAAGATCTGTATAATCAGGCAGCACTTTCACCATCACCTGGCACATGGCCCCTAATACATTTCACATTATTCAGCTCATCAGCTCTGGAAGAATTAATTGAAAAGATAGCCCTGAGGTGTGAACCAACACATCAGCTTAACCAAATGCAGGGTTAAACCACAGGGCATCTCTGGCTCATTCACAATGATGATCCTCATTTATACCTCCTGTCAGCTGGAAATAAAGAAACACTTCATATCCTGAGGCTACAGTCAGGCATGACTACAGGATAATTTGTCTATTTACTGTCTATTTCCACAGTAGCATGAGATACTAGAGAACTTTCTATTTATTCCCTGCTTCCTTTTTAAATACAACCTTCCTGGTGTAGGGGGAAAAAAATAATTAAAACTCCTCATTACCCTGGAAATATATAGAGAAAGAGCCAATGCTTTAGGGAAGACATTTGTGGCACCTTCCTCTCAACTACAGTCTGGACTCTCTCACACTTCCTCCCCACCCCACATGTGACAGGGACCAACAACCCCACACCATAGAGTCATAAAGAAACGTACCGAGCTCTCATCCAAGGGTCCAATGATGCTACCAGGAACTATTGGGTTAGCCACATATTTGCATATTTTAGTTGCACTTTCTTGGCCTTTACAGATATCAATGGAAAACAGGCAGCAGTTTGTTTTAAGTGGGTGCAAACTTCAGAGAAAGTAGTGAAGGACATTTGCTCATTTCACATCCTGGGTCGAATTTAGCACACCTGCATTTTTGCATAGTCATGCTCTTAGAAGAAGAAGGCAAGTATTTTTTTAAAAAAGCTAGTCTCTTTCTTGAAAAGAAAGCAAGGCTTTCTCTCATGTACTGGGAAATGTCATTCTTTGTCTATGCAGTTATACAAAAACATAAACAATAAACAATGAACTTGAAGTAGAGAAGTCAATTATTGTACAAATGACTTAATCCTTTATAGTTATCCTTCATGTAATAAACAAATTTTATTTCTATCCTATACTTTGTTTAAAGGCAGTGCTTTATAAAGGATATTCTGAAACACAGCACATAATCATTGCTATAACTTGTATGTTGTTTTTTTGGTTTCCCTTCTGAGAAAAGGTATTGCTGCCTTGCAAAGACAGATAAAATGGGACAGAACTGATTCACTCTGCAGCTACAGATTAGTCACAAACCTCCCCAATTTCCAGTCTGCCCATGTGTATAATGGGGCAGCTCTACCCAGGATTGTTAGGAGGATTAACTAAATGGCACTGAAAGGCTTTGATATCTGCTCAGTAAAAATTATTTCTATAAAAGTGCATGTGCATAAAGTGCCAATTGATGCCAGCTGGCCTTTCATCCTGGGCAGCAAAAACAGCTTCTTACCACCCACATTTCCTTTAGTGGACACCAGCAGCATATTTTTATTTCTAAATTCCTGGGGTTTGCCTTAAAACATACAAGCCATTTGGTTTTCAGGAATACTCCATTAGGAGATTGATACAGCAATGTATTTCAGAAATTACCTTGATTAACCTTGCACAGGCAATAAGTGTAAACATTTTAACACCTTTCAGACTGAGAAATGAGCCCTATTTGCAGTGCACAATTCTAGATTCAGCAATTTGCATCCTAGAGTCTTCAGTGCCCTGTTCATTTCCTAGAAAAACCTGACAATCAATTTAAAATGGCCCTTGAAATGAAGCAGAAAGCTGCTGTTCCTGAACTGGCTTTATATGACAGGGCAGCATCAAATGGAGATACATAAGTAATTATTTTTAATTTCATTTTCCCTCTGTGCTGCAAACAACTGTGTTTTCTGGAGCCCCTCCCTCAGCTGCAGAAACTTGAAAATGCTCCACCTGCTTACATTTGCTGATAGACGCCAGAGGAATTTTCACTTCATCTGTTTCACAGATTCTCAGACTCTTTTCTCAAGACACATCATACAAAAATGTCTCCAAAATAATTAGCAGGATTTTAGTCGGCATGACTGTATGGCTGCACGTAAAGCTCAGACAACTCTTAAGAAATTGAAGCTCTGGAATGAGTGTCTGGGATCTAAACATCACTTATTTAAATCTTCCTGCTTGACACATTTATAGTTTTTCATGTAGTCGAAAGGGCAAAGGGGTTGGTATGCAGAAAGCTGCTACAATGTGAGAAACATCATGAACTTCTATAACCTCTTGTACTTATACTGACATGAAAGTAATTGCTAGCAGAGAACAAACATGCAATCTAATTCAAAGAGGGGGAAAATTATGCAAAGATCTCTGTAATCATTGTTTCTATGTCTCACTTCAAAATAGAATGCACTACCTTTCTGAGGAGCTACCTGAATAAAAATAATCCTATGACATGTGCTGCACTATCATCATATTTAATTGTAAGAGGTCCCTGCTTTGGCCATTCGCCTGGCAATGCAAACATCAAGCAGGGCTCTTGACCATCCCAAGCCTGCTCCTCCCTCCTTGCTCTTCACCATCCCCAGCCAGGCCCCCATCAGGCAGCCGAGCCACAGGCAGAACATGAAGACTCGACTACGAAATGAGGGCATGCTAACAAATCTAAAGAGACAGCAAGAGTGCCTTGTGATAGTTCACAAGGTTCACACTACCAAGTCCAGGGGATAAATTACCTACATATCTGTGGTTGCACGCCAGACTCTCTGAGAGTCCTCCAGTGCACAGTGAAAGACTCAAATTGCAATCCTTTTGTCCAAAATGATAGGAACTTAATCCCCACTGCATAAACTCTTGTTGAGAATATTTCAAAGGGCCACAAGTCACCAATGTCTGTTTTCAGGCCTATTGTCACGTGCAAGTGTCCTTAAAAGGGACAGGAAGGGGGATCTAAGGAATGGGATGGCTGGGATGGCCACCCCTCCACCCAAAGCCACACCAGAGAGCTTTTTCTTTCTTTTTGGATGGTAGGAAGGGCTTATTCCTGTTGGCTTAGCTTATCAACATGACAAAGGCTCAGAAAAGCTGCAGGTGTTCACCCCACAGCTCTCAGGCACAGGCAGCTGCCCATTTCAGGGACAGTGAGACACCTGGGAGCACACACAGGAACCTTGGGACTCGTCCCATAGCGACACTGGCCCCTGGCTGGGGGCACTGCCAGGGCCAGGATCAGAACCCTGAGTCAGAGAGCAGTGGCCAGCAAGGGCCCTCGAGGCCCAGGACAAAACCAGACATGTCCTCACTCTCCTCTGTAGCCAGAAGGCAGCAGGGGCCACCTGGCACTAAAGGATGGGGTCATCTGAAGGTAGAGAACACCCAAAAACCATCCCTGCTCCACTCAAAATGGCCAGTAGCGACCAAGGAACAGCAGATAGCCCCACTACAGCCCTGAGCCAGAGCCCAGGGAATGGCTCTAGGAGGTGACAGCCATGCTGGGCCTGGGGCAGCCCCACCACCAACAGGTGTAGTCAGCTATCCAGGGAGGCACACAGATATCCCAAATCTGTGCCCTGATCAATTCCTATTTATTTATTTATTTATTTAACCCAGGCTCACTAGCTTGTGACACTACCACACAGAGAACCTGAAAAGTTGACACAACTGCAGCTGCACCCAGAACACAGCAACCCAACCATGTGTTTGCCTGGTCATCTTTTATATAGTGGTCCAAAAACAAAACAATTTTCCAAAAGGCCACATTTGTACCTCAGGTAAACATGCCCGAGAGCATTCAGTGGAGCATCACAGCAGCAGCTGTGCCCAGGGAGTCGGGCCTGGGCGGGTGGTCAGGCCAGCGAGTCCCTTGGGGCTGTAAGCACCCAAAGAAGCTCCACGAGAGGCATCACCCTGCCAAGTAATGCTCAGTGGCAGCTGGGGTGCCATTCAGGGCCCTCGAGACCGCAGGGGGCAGGGCCGGGAGCTGGGATGCACAGACATGCACAGGTACCACGGCACGGGGCTGTCTCCAGGGATGTGCCTCCCGCTCCAACCAACACCCAATGCCCCGCGTTAAACCCCCTTCAGGGCACAGCTACAGCAATAGCCTACACTAGTCCCTTGCTCTGGGACAAGTGCCACCCTGAAGACACACGCTGTCTGCAGAAAACTGATAACATTGAACAAAACCCTATATACACAGACAAGGAAAGTCATGCAGAACAAGAACCTTAGAGCAGTTCATCAGTAAGTCACTGATAATTAAAGTCATTCAGTTATCCTCACTATAAGGAAGTGCTGTAAATTGTTCCAAACTTAAATTACATATACAGTATATTTCTTAGATGTACATAATTTTTCCCATTTGGGAATGCAGAATGACAATTTATTTGGCCTTATATGAAGGCCTGCAAGTGCTGTTCAAGGCAAAGGTCTGGGGTGAAAATACAACTTTCTTTAAATTACTATTACACCATTTCATAAAAATAATTTCAATAATTACTTAATATTTTTAATGTTTCTGCTTAATAACAGATGACAGACAGCACTGTTTCCCATAGGCTGTATTCAATTACTTTGATTTTATTTACAGACTGCTTTCAATCAACAGGAACTCCAAGCCACATGTCAAACTAGAACGCCAATTCTTAAATGATATAACTTAGCATGGCAGTTCAGTCAAAGGAAGTATGCCAATTTATACCATAGCAAAGCCATCCCAAAAACTCCATCCCATTAATGATAATTCCCATGAAGATTCTGGCCACTGTGGTTACAAACAGCTGAAAAAGCTAGTGTATTATTGCATTATTTGTAAGAATGAGTCCGATGTCAGCACAGGGGAATTACTCCCAGCCTACAGATAATTCAGTCAAAAAAGCAGCTTCCATAAAGAACTAAAACCAGTTTGTTTTCTGCTCATCCTCTTCCAGAGAACACTCAGAATCAACTTAAATGACATTCTCAAAATAATCACATCACATATATATTATCTAACCTTATTTCCTTTTCTATTTTCCTTAGCATCTCTCCCAGTTTACTACTCAACTGTATCAGTCTTTAGGAAGACCTTTCTCTAATCTTGGAGAAATTAATTTAAAGCTGTTTCTGACTTGAAACTTGCTCTCCTCCCTTTTGAAAAATAAATTGGGGGATGGGGGAACCCACAACAAACACTGAAATAAAACAAGTCCCCAAGGCTGAAAAAATCCCATCAAATAACTACTCATTGACAAGTATTTCTCAGCAAACAGTTCAATGAATCATCAGTAAAATTTAAAAAGTACACTTATAAAGACATTTTCAACTTGTTGGTCTTCCAGAATTTGTTCATTTAAGCTAGTTTCCTTCTACTTAAAATGTTTGTGTATGGTAATCTTTTAAATGTAAGGTTATCTAAATCTCAAGTTTGGGATTATAAAAAAATGCAGGTCGCGGCCATGCCATTTAAATCTTGAGAGCACTTCAATCAAAAGGTCATGTCATCATGGCCTAGCTGATTAATTCAGTAATTCTTTTTCCTCAGTGTGCTATACTCGAGCACTCAGAAAGAAACCCTAATATCTAACAGGCAAATGAACATCAGCTTACAAAAACGGATGGACCAGACCCTCAGTGGGTATTTTCCATCAAAGTCAACAGGGCACTACCCATTCAACGTTAGTTTTTTATTCACTGATAAAACTTGATAAGCCTAATTCCAAACCTACATTGCTGTGAAATTCAGTGTTTTACTTCTGTGGCAATATGTATCATTTAATAGGATCTTGCTGTGAAATGACTAGAGGTGAATACAAGAGATTCGTGGGTGAGTAATACAAGGGAAGTTGTTAACCTAGGAATGCTTACTCATTTTTCAAATCAGACTGTAAATTTTAAACTTGATCCTTTCTTAGAAAAAAAAATAAACAAACAAAAGACTCTCATACTTCTGTTGCATCTGTTATCCCTATACAACCTAGAGTCTCAGAGAAGAAAGCTTACTGAATTACCAACAACCAGAAGTCAAATATTCACAAGAGTTTACAACAAAGATAATTGATCAGCAACAGATAGCATGCATGATGGTTATTGTTATGAACCTTTAATTAACTATGCAAAGAAAAAAATCTTTTAATGAAATAAATAAAAGAAGTTATTAGTCTCAGACACTGACATCCAAATCCTGAAATGGAAAAATTTATTTCTCTCCTGAGCTAATGTACTTATACATCACTACATTGCAGAATATATTGCAATAGAACAAGGAGAACAGGATTACTTCTGTAAATAACAGAAACAGAGGTGGCATAAAGGACCTTCCTTTCTCTGATGACATAGAGCATTTTGGATTGCAACATTAATCTACATTCCAGCAGCCCGTGCACCTACGGACATGGCCACTGGTACCTCCTCTGCAAGAGAATGGATCCAATTTTAACCTGCTTGCTTGCCAGTGTCGTTTGCTGCAGTGGGAAGCTTTCAGCACACAGGACTGGCCCCAAAATAAGTACTGCTGGATTTGGGCATAGTACAGCTGTAAACAGAGATTACAAATTCCCAAGAAGGCTCATGTTGGCTCAAACTAGTGTGAGCAGTGGGTACCCAGGGCCAAATGCAAATTTTGCAGTATTCTAATGGAAATCAAAGAAACAATATCTATGGCTTCAGGGGAAGAGCCACACAGAATACCTTCACAGAATAAGCATACATGCCTTTGTTGTGAAAAAGCACATCTGAAAAGATCTGCCAACGCCTCTCCCAGCACATTTCATGCTGGTGAGTGGGGAGGTGCCCATTACAATACGAGGGAGCAACAACCGAAGAACCAGAAGTTTTTTGATTCTGTTAAAGAATAACTTCATGTGCTATGAAGGAAGGTGCCTCCTCCTCCTGAGAGGAGCAGGGTTCCTAATGCCCCGAGTGTCATGGAGAAGGAGCAGCTTCCTGTGTTCTCCAGCACGACAAAGCACACCTCCATCCTTACATTGCAAAAGCCGCACAAAAATGGAAATATTTCTCAAGGACACATTAGAACAAAACAATTGACAGCGACTGCAGCATCTGCTCAGTGTAGCCAACATAATAAATTTCAATATAATTTTCATTTTTATATGTCTACAGCTATTACGTCTGAGATATTTGAACTTTAATTATTATGGAAGCAATTAGCTCCTACGACCAGAAGGCTTTGCCTGAACAATTGCAGTGAGCACAATATTTTCTACAGCATAAAAAATAAATACCCTGACACATCTGTAGGACCTTGCAACTGCCACTGTGCTTCACACTGGTGTCCTGGCTTTGTGCCAGATTGCAAAAGCTGGAATTTACTGGCATAAGCTATGTGACATTGTGCATATGTGTAATTACAGATTATCGCCTAAGGTATTCTGTAAATTTAGAATTTCAAAATTTAAGTATTTTCTGCTGTAGAGAGATTAAATTGGTTTTGAATACTTAAATATTCTTTCAGAGAAAACTATTTTGGCACGTTATCTCCTACAAAGACAACTATAATTAAACAACAGCTCCAAGTACCCTGAAAAGTGGTATTTCTAAAACTGACAAAACAAATTGCATTTGTGTTTCAAGATACAGAAGTACTCTGCAGAGCTTCGTGCATCAAAGGAATTTCATTAATATATATGGCTTTTTAGTACATTCATTTAATGCGTTACTACTTAAGAGACGTATGCATTTTAATTCTCATCATCTTTTTCAGTTTTCCCCGTGTGTATTTTATCCACAGTAGAGTGTGCCCACACAGCTGTCCCCTCAGCTCTGGTGAGCTCATCTGACCTCTGCAAACCGGGCTGCTGGCAGAGAACGGCAGCTGAACAGCAGGGGACAACAAAGCTGTTTCAGAAGGGGCTTGGAGATCTTTCTGGTTCAGAAATACTACAGAAGTACAAATCACCCTCCGTAAAGAGTGACTGAGCATTCACCTGCACACAGTGTCTGGCCTCCTCAGTACCTCACAAGCTTCCCTCTGCTTTTACCAGCAAGGGTGGAAATTCAGGAATGGACAGTGCTTGTTCTTAACCGAGTCAGAGAGAGCATTTCTAATTCCTGTATGTTGCCATTTTACACAGTGCTCTTTGAATGCCAATCACTATCTCTTCCATAACTAAATGAAATATAAACTATTTAGTGCCTCGTGTTACACTAAGAGGTTTGATTTAGATGACTTCTGCTGATAAATACCATTTGCTAACAAAATCAAGGGCCAATGACTTCCAATTCAAGCTTTTGTTGAATCAAAGGCAACTAATAATGTCAAAGCTCTGAAGCCAAAGGAAGTGCTAGATTCCAACGAAAGGGATTTCTGCTTAAGTTAAAAACATTTTCCCAGGCTTCACTGCCGCCCACTTTCTTCACTGGGACCCAATGCATCCCCTACAAGGGCAGACAGAACTACAGCAGTAAGAAGAAATGTAATGTACTCAATGGCTGTGCAAGCGATAAAATACACACACCAAGGGGAGGAGCAAAGCACAACATGCCAATGGATGCTGTGACTTTTTATACCCTTGCGTTTTCAAGGGGATTTTATTGTTTAGGGGTTATTTTCTGCAGTATACTGCCGAAGAAAACAGGCTTGGGCACACATACAGCTGAGCAAAGTCTGGCTTATGCGGTGCAACCTTTCTGCTCCTATTTACTCATTAAAGACAAAGCAGTGCTGGGAACAGGTGTCTCCACAGACAAAGCCTGGGACCCTGAGCCTTGCTCTGAGGAGCTGAGAAGAACCCCCCCCCCATACAGATTGTCAGCACTGGGGCAGGGGGACCCCTCTTCCCAGGTGCCCAGTCTGTGTGCATGGTCCACAGCAATTGGAAGCCTTCCCATGCAGCCCAGCAACCAGAGACCATAGTCCTCTAGTCCTGCTGGGAGTATGCACACACACACAACTATTTTCAACATATTTTCACATATCTCAGTGAAACTCAACTCATTCCCTGATCTTCCTGACAATATGCCCAGCCTTGAGCTCCCTCCCTCTGGAAGCAAACCCAAGGGGAACCACAGGGAAAAAGCCCTGCACCCAGGGTATTTCCAACCCTGTGCTGGCCACAAACATGCAGGGCAGCTCCCAGAAATCCTCCTTGTCACCAGTGCTCTCCTCCCAAGGTAGTGGTCTTATTCTTTTCATGGAGCTTTTTAAAATTATTTGAGACACACTTTCTCAATGAAAATTCAAAAGGAAACCAAAATAGGCAAAACTGCTTTCCTTTAATTAATATACATATATTCAGAGCAAGGTTGCTCCACCATATAAAGAAATACTTTATTCTATGAAGGTAGTTAAAGCAGAAATATGAAGCTAACTGCAGTATATGACCATTTTTAGATGGGATGTAAGAACTTCCTGAATAACAAGATGCCCTTTACTTGAACCATGGCTTGAAAAATGTCACCAGTGCAAATGCTAAGGAAAAAAACAAATACCAGCAACATATGTGACAGGACATAAGACATAACTTCCACCACTCTCAGTACACATTATTCTTACAATGCCACTTTACCAGTAAGCAAATAAAGTTATGCCAAAATACATCCAACACAGCAAAACTGAACACTGCAGAAGATACTATTTAAAGCAGACTCAGTTAAAGATTAATTCAATTGCTTTACCCAATTTATACTCTCCACCTAAGACTCCTGGACATCAGGAAATGAAGCATTACAATGCTTTAACAACCTTCTGCACTTGCATCAACCCTTCACGTTTCTATTAGATCCTCTGCACTCATATAAAGTATAAATTCTCACTGACATAAATGGGTTTTCCATGCATGTAATTAAAATCATATTCAAGGGAGACTCTATCTTAAGCTGAGAGCAGCCAGTGTCAAACACCCTGCAGTGAGTGCTGCCTGAGGGCTGCTGCCGTCCTGCACAGTTCATCCCACCTTGCTCACAGTGGAGCCCACAGCAAAACTCTCAGCAGCTTCATAGGTACAAGGCAGGACCTTACCATACAGGCATGTATCGAAACAGAAATGAGCACATGCAACTCTCCATTTTCAATGTTAGAACAAGATTCAGCCAATAAAGTCATGTTTCAAGATTTCTGCAAGCAGTTTACTCTTCCACAACTTCAGGATTCATCTTTTTCTTTTTTTTCTTTTATTTCTGTAAGACTAAACAAATAAAAAGTAAAAAAATACTTCATCTTTATATAGCGTACTTGTTGGGTTATTAGCTTATTTGATGCACTTCACATTTGGAAAACATGTCATTACAGCTTCTGCATCTCTCACCAACCAGCACTATATCTGTATCTAAACATGGTGAAGCTACTAAGTTTTGCCCCATGCAAGAGTTCACGTGTGTCCTTTTGGTTTATTTTATGAGGGGAGAAAGAAACAGAAAAACAATCTCTCACTTCACAATACAAAATAAGTAGTCCTTGAGGATAACGCAGAAAGCCTTTAACAAAGCAAGAAGAAAAACACACTCTGTGCTTCCGACCCAAATTAAACACGGTGGAAAACAGCAGGCTGGGAAGTGATGGTACAATTAGCTTTTCTCACTTGTTTAATTTTTTCTTTATTGAAGTTAATGGTCATCTTAATATTACATGCCTACAAAATGGTAGTGAAGACCAGGCAGCTTGCAGGACTTTTATTTACAGCTGCACTCAAAACAATCATCCTTGACCATTCTATAGACGCAAAGAGAGCACTTTTATTAAGTTTTATAAGGATAAAGTGAGGTGGTTTTAAGAATATGTGCAGCTTCCAATCAGCTGCAGTTTCAGTAGCCAAAAAAGCAATAAACATTCAACAGGAGTGGGGTTTTTAAATTATTTGTGGAAATTTAAGTAAAACACAAGACTTTTAACTACCCATTTATGTCACCTGGATTTTACCATCCCAGAGAGACTATGGATACATTTTCAGCCATTTTGAGTCAACAGGACATAAAACCAGTAAAGAGCACCTTGGTCTCTGGTACTGACATGAGGAACAGTGTTCTTTTTGCATTTTGTCTGATTCAGTATGAAGACACTACACATAACAGTAACAAAATTACAGGGCAGCAGAGGGAAGCCATTTGCCTATGCTTCAGTGACCCAGAGCAAAAACTTAGGCCTCGGGGAGCAATGAAGGGGAAGAGGAATGAGGCTGAAATTGCCACCACCAAAACCATGCTGTATGGGCTGTTTGAAACTGGGAGAATGGCTCATCAGCTTAGAGATTTTCTGCATGCTGAAGGGCCCCCAGGCCCAGCAGATGGGGAGCATGCTGTCCCCTTGAATGCTCAAGTGGTTACAGATTTGGCCACTGCAGGCTGAATTGATTAGGATGGGCCACCAGTGCAAGAGGTTGCACATGCCAGAAATGCTGGAAAAAACAGCTTGGGAAAGTCTGGTCTAGAGGGAAAAAAGTAACAACATCATAAGTTTTAAACATGCAATGACCAATAAAAGCAACAACACAGAATTACTAAATTTGCTATAGAGGCATGTAGGGTAGAGTAGAAATGGGGTATTTTGCAAGTATGTTGTAAGAGACAGTCCTGCTGCAAGGCCTTTGCAATCAAAATTAACAAGGCAGAAAACCAAAAATAGGCAGTAATATCCGAGAAGACATTATTCCTAAATGACTCTCTTGCAAGGAATTAGAATCAGACTGAGCAGGGCAATTTTAAGACATGTTTCTTTTTTTTTTTTTAATATGTATCCCAATGAGAAACATTGTAATTCTAAAGATCATAATTAAATCTCAATCAATATTACCTCTCTTCATCCTATAAGCTTATTATGAGCTCGCCCTTCGCAGACCAAACTTCCAATCTCTGCTGCACTGCTATACGTCCATCCTGCTGCTCAAAGCATGTGAGACAATTTCACATGCATGGAGATTGATTAGTAGGGCCTGCAGGTGATGGAATTGTCTCTGATGGTGAAAGTTACTTTTGAGAAAAGAAAAACAGGAGAAAAACAGAGAAACAAAGGGAAAATGAAAACTGTTGGCAGCAGCCAGCAAAGCCAGGAGAAGAGCAGGAACAAGGCAACAGGCTATGGCTTTGCTAAAGGGGCCAGAGCTGCTGCCTGAGGGCACGTACAGGTCACGGCCTCTCAGGCACTGCCCAGCTGTCCCAGAAAACACCCCAAATCCAGTTCATAGGTTAACAAACTTGTACCAGCATCAGGTGTGCTCCAGAGTTACACCAGTCAAGCTTGCTGCTGACACTACACTGGTGCCACAAAAGCCCAGATGTGGCCTTGGCCCCACTGTCATCACCAGCCTGCAGCCAGCTTAGTACACGAACCACTTTCTTTTCGCCTTGGGAGTGAAGCTATTAACCTATTCTGAAAGACCATTTATCTATGTTACTTCTTGTCTACTTTCAAATCTCTGTCAGTATGTGCAAGACTTGGTTTTAAAACACCATTACCACACAAATGCCATTTATACAAATTGTTAAACAAGACTTTCATCCATCTTAAACTAAGATACACGACCACAGAAGTTTCCACATCATACCTTCCACAAAGCCTGAATAAGCTTACCAAATAAATCCAATAAGACAGGCAAGCAAGTATCATTCCTGTAACTACCATATCACTAAAATATATTTTCCCATTTCATTAAAGCATACTCTTAAGAATACAATTATTTGCACTGTTTATGCTCCTCTCAGCCTTCCAGGCTGCTGAGAAAAGCTTGTCCACTGATGAGAACTGGAGGAATAAGATTGCCTGACCCAGGCAAGCTACTGATTATTCAGCACTTCACTTTGAAGAGTCTTCCAATAAAAAGGAAAAAAAATTAAACCTACTACACCACTTTAAAAATTGCAGACAGCATTTTTAACCTATGTCCTTTTGCATTACTGCACCAGTGCCTGGAAAAGCTACAGCAGGGAAGAGAGAGAGTCATTTAGGCAGCTCCCTTTGTGCCACCACCATGGCTCAAAGGGACAGAAATCAAGAAACATTAGAATCAATACAAGCCGATTAGGACATTAAGGAAGAATAAACCATGCAGAATTTAAACAAAATCTGTTAAAAGGCATGGAGAAAGCAGGCATTTCTGAGTAGAGAGTAACATTTTCTGGAGATACTCCAGATTTTGCATTTCCATCTGGTGGTACTTAGTGTTATGATAAGCGACAAGGAGGTTTCCAGCTGAAACACAAAAATGCCCATTTGACATGAAAGACATGCCAGCAGGACAGCCACAGTCTAATTGGAATCCTTAGGATCTAAAGAAGAATGGATACATTTTTATCTATACACATCCAAATCACACTCATGGAAAACACTAACCCAAATGGAAAACATGCTCTACTAAAAATGAAGTCAGAACCTGTGACTGAAAGTGCGGCCCAGCTATTAACAAAAGATTTATTCTCACTCTCTTTTGTCATTCCTCAGGAATGGGTGGTTTAGCTTAAGCTGAGACTTGCCATTTACAGGTATACAATAAGCCACTTGGGTTTTTCATTCTTTGGAGCAGCTTCTGACCTTAACCCTTGGTCATGCAGCATTCATAAATGTCACGCCCATTGCAGGGAAGAGGCAGGATGCACACAGGTCCCCAGCTGTGTCTCCCAGGGAAATGGCAGCTCCCTGAGCACTCCATCCCAGTGCCTGCCTCAGCATCCTCAGCTGAAGGAGGACGAGAAGCTGCAGCTCTTGTGGGGCCAGAGACCTGCCTCAGCTACTGTACACAGTGGTTCAAATAAAGCAAATGATACCCCAGGAAAAAGCACAGAGGCTGAGTACTTTATCGCACACAGAAATCCTGCTTTGGTTCAGGCTGTCTGCTGTGTGGGGCTGCACCAGTCTGATCCCAGGGCTGTCGCTCCCCATTTGCAAACAGGGTTGGTGGGCAAAGGAGAGCAAGGGGAGCAAGAAGGCGCCCTTTGGGAACTAGGGCCTCCGAGTCAACCCATCTGACCGAGTAACCAGCACCACAAACTCCCAAATGTGTGCACCTAAAGCTCTGTGGTGCAAATCAGTGCTAACACTATCCACTTCTCCTGCTTGGGGAAATCATGCCCACAAGTCTAGAAGGGTGGGAAGGGCAACAAGCACATCTGACCCAAGCAGGCAGGTGTAGATGTGCAGTTACCAAAGGAATGAGTCTTAAGCCTTCTGTGATAAGTAAAAAATATATTTGAGAAACCACGATGGCAACAAAGTTGCAGCAGATGTGGAACTGAACAAGAAAGAAGCTATCTGAATTTGTTCAATTGTTTAACTTTCCAGATTTGGTGGGGATTCCCCTAGATTACTTCAAACTAGACATTTCCGTGCTATTCTTAAAACCATCCCATTGAATGACTAAATGAGATTAGATCTCAGCAAAAAAGGTTTTTTTCTTCAAGATTCGGCAGCGAACTGCAAATGAAAGTGAAAAGAGAAGCCTGCCTTGTGATGAAAGGACAAGTAAAAAAGCAATCACATCAGAAAACCAATGCCCAGACCTCTAAACAGCAAAGCAATTGCATGTGTCAAGTTCCCATAACAAGATGGTGCCAGCTGAGGCTTATGTTAAAACTGTGCAATAAAATTAGATGTCTGGAGTCTCTGTCAGACGAATGATGCTATTTCATTAAAGGGATTACACAGAAAAATTGGAGGGATTTCAGTCAAGAGGAATAAAATTATTAAGGATCAAAAGAGCGTGACTCATGAAAGCAAGTAGAAACTGGATGCTGTGCTCTTGCCTGAAAAGCCTAAGTCTCAGAACCAGACAGGCCTGGTGGTACCAGCAACACCACAGCATCTCCTGCCTTACATCCAGAATAACAGGAATAGATCAGACCCCCAGAGCAAAAACTCATATTATAAAATTCTAGCTTTTTTATGGCAATGCTACTGTATCAGTCAGCAAAAAACTAATAATCAGAGGGAAAAGAGGACAGGAAAATTACTACCTATAAACAGCTGGCAGGAAGAACACATTTAGTCAGGAAAAAAGAGGGTGGAAAGAAAGAGATTGTGACTACAGAGACTGGGTAAAATTGAAGTCTTTCAGTTTTTAACAGGGAAGGACTTCTTAGCCACAGGAACAACACATACATGGAATCATCTTCCCAAGGTGGGTACTGAAAATCACAACAGCTGAATCACCTGGAGAGGGCCTGGTCAGTACCCCAAAACCACCATCATAAGACTCCAGCACTGACAGAAGGTAAACTAGCTATAGGGGAAGGGGAGAAGGAGAAACAGTGCAAGAAGGAAAACAGGAGTGTTGTGGTAGCAGATGTTCCCTAGTCAGCACTACATGTTATACTGCAGGAAAAATAAATGAATAAATAAAAGAGATCTAAATATAGAATGAGATTCTCTTCACTGAGGGGTTCAACATCTCTCTGCAATTCTTTTCCAATTGAAGGACTGTAAGTTGAACAAAAAGTTTCATTTAAATTCTATACACATTCACAAAGAGAAACTGATTTCAGAAAGCATCATTATGGCCTGACCTCTCACTCAGGTGAAAACCAGATACTTTGTGAACCATTTTGATTATAGCTGATATTCCCTAAAAATTAGATGTCAACATAAAGGACAAAAAGCATCACCATGGAAGAGCAGATGCTGCAAGTTACCATACAAAGCATATTAGGGTCGCTTCCCCTGCATTCCTCTGCATCAGCACAGGGCAGCTCTGCTTCAACACCCAGCAGCACAGTCCTGCTCCTGGTTATGGGGACAGGCAGAGTCAAACACTTGGGAAGTGACACTTCCCGAGAAGAAACTTTGCTGAGGAAGTGCCAGGCCTGGAGGTGCCCAAGCACAATATGCCAAGAGAAGCAGGGGAGCACATAGGACAGCAATTTCTTCCAACCCCACCTCCCTCACATCAGATTCCCCAGCAAGGAAGAGTGCATGTGCATGTGTTTGTGTATACATACTGGCAGGGAAGGGGCTTAGGACATTTAACTGATCTTTGGATCCAGCACATGTAGCATCAAGCAACAGCTCTTCTGGAGTTAACACTTTACAGAGCAGGGGAGTCTGAAGCCCAATTCTCTCCATTTTCACTGAGACCCTCGAGGGTGGGTGGATACTCCCTACTGGCAGCCAGGCTGGGTGAAGGGGAATCAGTTGCCAAGCCCCAACTGGCAGCACAGGCCAGCACAGGCCAGACTGGTACCCAGCTCAGTCTACAAGGCTGTCCATGGTTCTGCAAGGCCAGGCATGCTCTGTGACCAAGGAAAATGACTCCAAGAGAAGATGCAAACAGAGCAGATTTGTTTCCTATTTTTATATGGTTTCTTATCACAGAAGAACACACTCAAGGCTCTTAAGCCATTAAACTTTTAAAAAGAGGAACAGCCTTTGCAGAAGCTCTGCTTTGATGTAACTGGGCAAACTGATCTTGTTGCTTAAGCAAATCAAGACGTAAGTCTCCTGCCCCCATTTTTCCTTTTTTATCCTAAAAAACCCAAACAAAGAAAAAAACCCCAACCAAATTAACCTCGAGTTTTAGGCTGCAACGCTAGCCCTTACAGAAATAATGTCAGTGTTTACAATCAGCAGTGTTCATCACAGGATATTAGAAATCCTCCACAATTTGCATTGTGACATGTAACCCCAACTTTTTCCTCCTGAAGCCCAAAACTTCTGGTCAGAAATGCTAAATTACTTTTTTGATTCAGAAACTTCATAGTAATTGTAGCAGTTAATGGAATTTCCAGAACAACAGCAATGACCTTGTTAGTTACTTTAGGCTCTTTAGAGTTCCCACAAACACATGGGACACCTCCACAGTGGCCTCATTCCTTCAGTTTATACTTCTGAGTACCTTGCATCCAGTGTGAGTCCGGGTCTTCATGAGGGGAGTTGTGGTGCACAGCTCAATGGCTTCTGGTTCATGGAAGATCACTGTCGGGAGGGGCTCTTTACGAAGAGTTAGGACATTCAACTTAGTCTTTAACATGGTCTGAAAGTGCTAAACAGAAAAAGAAAAGAAATTACCTCCAGTTCTAGTGCAGAAAAATTAGAGTTAATCATTGGACGTGTCTGCAAGTTTCACTAGCTGTTCAATGCCTTGCAAGCTTTCCTGGGGAGAGTTAACGAGTTCTATAACTTGAGAGCCTTCATTACTGTCAGCAATGTGGAAAGTGTTTTTAATTTAAAAACGTATACATACACAAAGTGAGAGGATTCATTACAATCCACATATGTTCCACAAAGGGTCAAAATTCAACTTCTGATCATTTGCAAGCATATAATAAAACTGTTCATGGACGAACTTCCTCTACTAATGTCCACAGGGAGGAAGAACAAGGGGATCAAAGACCATTAAAAGAACTATGGATTCATCCATCCTTGTTTTCCTTCCTCTGTACTTAAATCTCATCCCACTGACCTTTGTAGAGGTTACCATTCCCACTGAGCTGAATCCCTCATTGGTTTGCCTTTGTCATGTGAATTTTATATTCTCTTCCTTTATAAACAATAGCTCCTATAGTCTCCAATGTAAATGTCATTCTTGGTACCAATGAACAGATGTCATTTAAAACTTGTCACTTTCTGTAAGAGACACCCTAGGCTTAGGAGAAGAACTAGCCAACTGGACAGTAAAGCCATCAAATTAAAAAAAGTTTCTCAGCAATTGCTTAGAGTGAGTAAAGTCAATCCATGAAAGACTTCTAAATCAATTTTGTGCAATCAGGGGAGTCAAGAGAATTTTTTTAACATTTAGATGTTTCTTTGAACTGACCTTCATTTGAAAAACCGAACATTTTCACATGCTACTACTTATCTAAGGAAGAAAAAATGCAAATATGCACCAAATCAAGGTAGTAACATGACACAGCACTGTCTAGTGAAATATGACTTTATAAAAACTTCATAAGTTGACTCTTATCAAGCAGCAGTTATTAGACATATGTGCAATGGCTCCAGATTACTTTCATCAAAATGAAACCATTTGTTCTGACTTCTGATAGGAGATTCTTAACTTGCTTTGCAGCCACCCCTTTTCTCAGTCTCCACTTTACCTCTGCCAAGGCAGACAAGCATGACAGGGTCTGGCTTGCAGAAAAAGAGATGTTAAGTGATTTCCCAGAGCCATGCAAGAAGTCTCTATTAAAGCCAGAAAATCAACACAGGTCCTTGTTGTTCTTTAGATGTGCTTTAGATGAAGGGAGTGGCTACTCAACATTTTATTTATACATAGGGGATGAATCAACTATTTAGATGCTATGCTGGTTTTCTATGGATTTTTGTGGATATGAATATTCCATTGAAAATAAACTTGCTACCAGATCATAAGTACTTCATCATGTGCCAACTGAAAGCCTGTTGATACATTTTTGTAACAGTTTAGTCCTTAGTTCATTGGTGTTTAGGTCTAATAATTGTTATGGTACTGGAACTACAGCACTTCAAACACTCTTAGATAAATATGTTCAAGGCATATACAGTAACAGTCTGTGAAAATAGTAGTTGTTTACCTATTTCACACATGAAGTTACAGCCTGTTAACAGCAATACTTTAGGGCCTCTGTGGTGTTTGTGCAAGCATTCAAGTTTTCATCCCAGTGAAGCACTCTACTCATACTATTTTTCATCTTCTCATATTACACGTTACCCCATTCACTCTCCGCAGCTCCAGCAAAAAAGTACTCCATTTAAGATGATTATACATTAAAGAATATGCCTTGGCATATTTCTGAACGTAACAGAATTCTTTGACAGCTAGGATTACTAAACTGACTGAGAAAACCTACCTCATTTTACCCTTTAGGTTGCAATTAACAGTCTTTTGTTTGGCGTTTCCTAGGCCTCTCCAGTAGAGTCGTTAGCAAACGCTGAACAGCAGCTAAAAAGCCATGACGAGTACAAAGCAAGCAGAAGGTTTGAGATGCTGTATTTGAAGGAGCATCTATGATTACCAGCTGCAGTGCTGGGCTTGCTGGTCCCACTGACTAACTGCTGTCTACTAAAGCTTGACTTGCTTTTATCTATAGGCTCTAGGTCTGCTAACCTGCTGCTGAGGTTGTATTTCTGGAAGAGAGAACATGCAAAAGGCACAGGGTGCTGGAGCTCAGGCCCAGCCATGCACAGCTCACAGTGATTTCCCCTGTGAATGATCCCTTTTCAGGCCTGGGGAAATGCTGCCTCCAGGGCCTTCTGACGCTGTCTTCTGCATGCAGGGGATGGGAGAGGAAGGCACAGATGGAAAAAACTGTACTATTAACCTTAAGTTGTTCTATTTTCCAAGTGAGCCAATTTTGGCTCAACAGAGATAACGGTTGTGAAATAATCTGGTTGAAGAACCTGTCCTAGCATTTAACTTTTCCCTCCCTTGAGTGCTGCAAGAGCTCTATTTCCATAAATGATCTGTTTACAGGGCTTCTCCAATAAAGAATGGTGTTTCCATTAGACAACAGGTGTAAAAAACTCCATTCAGCCCTCCTGAGCAGTGAGCTTGGACCTGCAAAATTGTTGCTCTCCTCTGCTGACATCTACAAACTTCAGTGGGACTACTGACAGAAAGGGCACAATTTGACCAAAATGAAGAAAATTATGACAATGATTAATCTTTTTTTCATATCATAACAACCACATAAACAATCTTAAACAAGGAAAAGCTTACTCTGTGCCTTACAAAGGCAAGTCAATACTTGTATGAGCAGCAAGTTGGAGCGGTTGGGTGCCAAAAACACGAGAGCACAATTGGCAGCAAACAGCTGATTAGTTGCCAGAGAAGTGCAGAAAGGATTGGGGGTGGACACAGAAATAGCCTTTGCTTTGGCCCACACGGCTAATGCAGACCACGCAGTGCTCCTTGCACAGGTCATGTGATGGCTGCCATGAGAAAATCCAATCTCTGCCAGCGGACATCATGCAGGGAGCCCCCAAATAAGCACCTCATTCAAACACATGCCTAACTTGCACTATGTGAGGAGTCCCAGTAAAGCACACGTGGGTAGTCAATGGGATTATTCACGTGCTTTAAGCCAAGAACAGGATAAAGTGCTTTGCTGAACCCATTCCTTGGGTTTCCACTCCAAACTGGCATCTCCTGCAGAAACTGTTGGCAAAAGCTGACGTATAACAGTAGCCAATGTATTTTTTGAGAAGAGGCATTCACTCTCCACTGCTGTGAACTTGACATATTTCTTTAAAATGCTTTAAGTTCAGAAAGTTCTTGAAAAGCATGATTTTGGCAATACAGTGAATAAAGTTTCAGGGAACATTATACCATTCACATTTCATGTGCCAGAACCACTAGGTTCATTTGGTGGCTCTTACAGTGAAAATCATCATCCGAAGATATTCTTAGCTGGCATGATTATACCAACAGCTCAAAACTACACATCGCTCATTCTTTATCCATTTAGATGGTGCTATTGATATGACTTTATATTTGAAAGAAATGCAAGGAGCAACATAACAGTAAGAAATTGGCAGTAAGTTTAAAAATACCTTGAGCAAATGAAAATACCTAAAATGCCAAAGAAAACATCAAACCTGCAACTAGCATTGTATTTTCCTAGCTGCTGAACATTATATCATTCAGAGCAAAATTTAAGTAATGCTGCCAATAACACTGGACAATTATCTTAATTCAAAACCATAGTTTTGCTTATTCAAGGATTCACATTCCATCAGTTTATTTTGCTTAGTTTACCCATCTTAATGGCATCCTTTCCCCCTGCAGAAGAAAACCAAATGGTGCATAACTGGTAGCCCAAACCCATAGCTGGCTAAGACTGTCACTACAGAGGTACTGCCTCCTGCCTCCTTGGTGACCCTCAAAGTGCTCTCTATTTCAATGAAAACTCTGCCATCACTAAAACTCTTAGCTACCAGTTAATTGAACATAAAACCAAGAACTTTTCTGTTGTTTAACATATATTTTGTTATCAGCTCAACAGTCACACATTAGTTCTAGACTAACTAGTTCAGAACATTCAACTTGTAAATTTTACCTGTTGCATATTTAGTTCAGGCACAATTTCTGTTGCTGTTAAAACTAAAAATGAACAGCATTTGGTTTTGGTTTAGTCTGTCAGCAAAAATACAGTCACTTCCAGAACTCAGGCCAAATATCTTGGAGAAAGTAACTACGATTCCATGCAAGGAAACATGACTTGGAGGATAAAATTATGCACTGAAATTTGTAATAATAATGCTCTTCATCTTCAGGTCTTGACAAAACAGTCACTGCTGTTCACAATATTGAGTATTCAGCAGCTAAGCCTAGTGGATCTTTTAATTTTCATGATGGAAATAAAGGCCCAAATTCAAAAAATCTAAGAAAGGGTTATATATTGGACATGAGTATAAAAATAAATGTCAAGAAAGAGGGGACTGTAACTCATTGTAATCTGTAATCCAGCAACAGGAGATGAGCAAAAGAAATACATTTTACATGCTGATTGGGTTGCAACATGGTGATTGTAAGAAAAAGTCTTCAGCACCTCAGCCCTCATCCCCCACTCTCTCTTAACATCAGCATTACAAACAACACATGACTGCATAAACTGGCATCATGTTTCCAGATGACCTGTACTTGGACAATTTTGCCAAAGAAGCACACTGAATCCAAACCCAAAAATGATAGGATGTTAATTTATGAAAAAGAGTTATTCTAGAAGTTCAAAGACTCTGAAAGAGGGATCTGCCAGAACAAGCAGCAGTCCTCTGGAAGGGCAATTCATCCTTCTACAGCACCTACAAAGGAATTCCCAGATGAAATCCATGTTAGTGCATCAGCAAAAGATGAAGGGAAATTCAAAAATAATCTTTATAATTTACTATTTCAGCACAAGTACCTCTCTACCTCTGAAACTCATTTACTTTGGGAATGAACCCAGAACTTTTCAACAGCATCCTACAGCAAGGCAAAACAGCCCAGGAAAGGAGAGACACAACCAAGTGAATCGAACTGCAAGAGAACTTTAGAAAGTACAAATGTTCCTTTTCACCTGTTTCCAGTGGAATTTGACTACCAGTACATCCAGCCTATAGGTACAAGAGGAGATGACAACACTCTAGCACTAGGGTTATCCCATGAGTGACATGAGCACAGCTGTGAGCTGAGGACCACCCAACCCCAAGCCTCTAGCTTTTCAGCAAGGAAAGAAGAATTCCAATCTATACGAAAACTGATCCATTTCAAGGCTTTGTTTTGTTTAAAGCCAATCTGTCCAGTACAGATAAATTTCATCTCTGATCCATTTCTTGTTAAACAAATACTGCTAATACAGTTTAAATGCTTTCCCTCCCCCACATTAAACTATACCATGCTTTATTTATCCTTTACTAGCAGTTCATATAAATATTGTACTGAACACTGCAATAAAACCTCTCAAGAAGGGATGGAAGCAATTTATCATGATAAAGTCAGAAATCTTCCCATCAGCAGCCTGCTCTGTAACACAAAACTGACTGGCATGCACAAACCCAAGACCATGTCATTCAAGCAGTTCCATCCCAAGCAATCTTCTTGAAACCAATCCAACTCCAGAAATCTGGTTATTAAAAGCTTATTTCATCTAGCATCTCAAGACCTATATTTTCCCAGCCTATCAAAACAAATCCATTCAATCAGTTTCAGGTTGCAGATGCTATTTAAGCGAAAAATCATATAATTATGTCTGAATTTTCATCTCTCAATCACAAAGAAATGAAAACGTGCAGAAGTGGTAAGACAGGCTTGCCTGCAGGCACCCTGTGATACATTTTGTAAGTAGAGGAGCTTGGACAGGCCCGTGGCACAACTTGGCATGGCTCAGTGGGCTGAGGGCATGGCATCCCCAAGAATCTTGGGACAAAGCATCAGGGAAATATTCCACAAAACAAAAAACAAAAACCAACCAAAAAACCAAAAACCAACCAAGAAAGCAAACTTTCACCCCCTCTCCACATGTCCAATGACCGTGCATGGTTGCACATAAGAGACTCAACCAGTGCCGGCCACCACTTCCCCTCCCACATTCCCACGCTCCTTCCACCCTACCCAGCAGACAGCATAGGAGAGAGATGGGGTGAGAAAGAGAGTTTGAGCACAGAAAGGGTTAATCTGCATTTGATAGGATAAGCTCTAATCCTTATGACAGAACAGCAAGAAGAAGATGGCATCAAATCAAGCAGGGCGTGAGACTGGGGAAAGGAAAGCACCGGAGAGGCAGCATTACAAGCAATGCGGCCAGGCGGGGCCCCTCCTGGACTTCTCCTGCCATTACTGAGCACAATAAGGGAGTCAAGGATAAAGCTCTGATGGACCGGTAATATACAGAAACAACAGATACATGAAAGGAAAGGGGACACAAGACTGCAGACAGAAAAGCATTACAAAGTACATAGGAAACCAAAATCAGCTGAGTGTCCAAAAGCCTTCCAGTGAAGATGCTCCTGAATCTTTGCATGCAAGCACCGAGAATTATTCCATCTCACTCTGACACCAGCTTCTTGGGAATATTCTTTTTCCTGTGGTGGCAAGCCATATCTCTTAAAAACACACACAAAAAAACCCCACACAAACTATCAAGATTTCATTAATAGAACCTGCACTCCCTATTGGTAGCTGCGATCACACAGCTGCCTGTATGATGATGCTCACATTCCCTTGTTTTCTTACAAGTTTAAGGAATTTCTGTTTGCTCACAATTTAATTCATGTGAAACGTTTTGTTCTCAGACCCTGTGTACTTCAAGTTTGTTCTGGCTGAATGCCTCCATTCTGTTGCCAAGCTTATGCAATTCCTATCAGCAGGATAGTTGCCCAAACAAAACATAATCCAAGATACAAACACCCTCCAAACTGCAGGGAACCCCAGAGCCAGATGAGAATTTCATGACTGATCCTCTAACATCTCTCTATCATCAGTCAAATTAAACCCCAATCTAAACAAATCTAAGTATACAGGATATGCAGAGACCAAGTTCCCAGTTTAGTCACAACAGTTTAGAACCTAAAGCCTCACTACAGAGATTCACATCACACTAGGAAGGAAGGAGTTGATACTTCAGGACACAAAATTATGAACATAAAATAAGACCTCCCTAAGACATGAGTAGAGGAGGAAAAAGGTCACAGTACCACAATAAAAAGTTCTTTCATCAGTCTCTACATTACAGAGCTTAAATTCCCAGGCTATTATTTCAGTGGAAATTAGGCATGTTGGATAGAAGACAAACATCTAAATATATCTGTTTGGATTTGGGCTTTTCCAGTCTTTTACCTACTAATGACTGTTAAATATATTTTGAAATAAGCTTTAGTTTACAATGCCTGGTGTTCACAGCATATATATTTTATAACCGAACATTTTTTAGCATCAATAGAAATAAAGCATAAAAACTTTCACCAATGTATCAACAGACCTGCTCTCATAAATAACTACTACCAAAATTTTGGCCCCAGAAATCACTGTTAACTCTCAAATTCTAATAACTTTGTCACAACTGAACTAGTTCTGGAATTTTAAACTAGATTACAGTTTCAGAGATACCAGAATTTCTCAGTGGAAGCAGAAGAATTTATCAGCTCCAGCATTTTTCAGGACAAATGGAAGTCAAAATACAAGTCCAAGACTAGGCAAATGGTTTAAAGAAAAAAAAAAAAGAAAAAGGAAAAATAAATTAAGAAATAGGAGTTGCCAAGAATAGAAAGAACAAAATAGAACACACAGCAGCATAGATACATCGAGTTCATTCACTTTGATTTTGAGCTGACCCCTTAGCTGCTTTCCAACATATTTTTCTCCTAACATGAGTTTCCAGTACATGTATTATTTGGTATAGTTGGCCCAATACTAAAACAATGGAATCCTGCAGCATGAAGACAGCTGCTGCTTTTTCAATTTGCTCTTGGAGACTTTCCAACAATTTCTGTGTCAGGATGCTTTAAAAAGTTCTTCCTCCTCCCTCTGGGCCTGGCACAACAAGCCCATCTCAGACAATACCTGCCAGACAGCCACTGCATTCTCCAATGCAGACCTTTCAGACTCAGTGTGTCACTCTTCTCCTTCATTTTTTGCAATAAATCAATAACTTGGTAAGCAGTTATGTAGTTCAGTGACACCTCTCTGGCCTTGCCAAGACTTATTTTCTGAGACAGGGATACAGACCGGGTGACAAAGGCACCTGCTACAAACAAGGAATCTGCCCTGATTATTTGCCACAAGTAACACTGTGTTTAATACTGTGGAGAAACAAAGGGAACAAATCCTTGACAAAAAAGGTTATGTATTTCTCAAACATAAATTAATTTCTAGTCTAATGAATTATTGTATTTACAACTGCAAAATAACAAGAATCCATTCCTTTCTCTAAAGCTATTTTATCACTGAGTCCTTTGATGCTAATGTACTGCACGGCCTTTTCCAGGTCAGAACCACCCCCAAGATTTAAACCTGGCATTCCTGAGGGTCTCTGAGATGGGGTCCTCCTATTTCCCATAGACACAAGCATTTCCAAGGGAATGGACCTGCATCTTTATCAAGTGAGCCTTTTTGGAAAACCTTATCAGGGTGTACCCTCTCAGCCCTTGCAAGGGATGAAGAAAGAAGCCTGGTGGCCTTAGCCTTCCCTCCCTCCACACATCCCTATGAGCACCATCAGTACATGCCCCAGAGCATCCCCAGGGAACTGTGTCTGGCCAGCACTACCGTCCCATCACAAGGAACTTGCCCAGCCCTGACTACACTCACAGGCATTTCATCTCCTGCAACACTGCTCCTTTCCTGCCTCCAACAGCAAATTATTCATCATGGGGGAACTGTGCCAGGATTTATAGCTATACAAACCTTTGAGCAGACAATGCAGAATATAGACAAAAATTGGGTCCCACTGCAGTGCAGATACATAGCCACTACCCCAGGGCAACTTCACACAGTAGGTCTTTCCACTTCTTTAAGCCATGAATAAAAGTAGTGCACTAGAGAGCCTACATCAGAAATAAGGGAGTCTACAGAAAGTGATCAAAAATACCCTTCTACAGTGTCTCATTAATTCAGTAAAACTTTAGAGTTGGATAATTGACAGGATTTGCACCAAGACACCTTTACAAAAGAAAAATCAAACCAACTCATTTACATTCCTGTTTCTCCTGCAACTACCTTACTTGTTGAGCCAAAACAGCCAGATGCAAAATTACTCTGCTTTGTCCAGTTCAGAATGAGTCACATAAAATGGCTGAGGATGGTGCTCCCCTTTGCTAAGGCCAGCAGGGCTCATAGGCAGGACAGCCCTCCAATATCCACATTCTCCAGATATAAAGGTTAAATCTGCATAGTGTTTTCAAGGTTTTTCCAAAAGTAATTAATCTTTTTTGATGCTTCAATTTTTCTGGTTTTCA
This sequence comes from Picathartes gymnocephalus, assembly GCA_013390045.1. Classification (NCBI taxonomy): domain Eukaryota; kingdom Metazoa; phylum Chordata; class Aves; order Passeriformes; family Picathartidae; genus Picathartes; species Picathartes gymnocephalus. The sequence goes on from WEKY01048928.1 coordinate 256,374, forward strand.
AAGGACAATTCCTTAGCACTTGACAAGAGGGAGATTCACCTTCTGACTTCTTGCAATTTAGCCATTCAAACTCAGATATACTCAAAAACCCCAGCTTCTCTATAAAACCTCAGTTTCTTCCTCTTTACTTGTCAGCAAAGCTCAGATAATTTTGCAGAAGCTTAACTACTCCCTCAGCTGAGTATTATTTTCAAAATGCTAGTGGTTACACATATATATATAGACAGCTACAGTTCTAAGAACAAAGAGGGGGGGAAAAAAACCAAGAAAAAAAAGCAAATCCCTCCAGAAAAGAAATAAAATATGCACCATGAGATTCAACCAGATGCCCTTATCCCCTCAAGGCATGGTTAATATACTATCTGCCAGTACATATGGGACCAATTAAAAAGAGCTAACTCCTCACACAGGCGCTGCAGCGTCACTCTGGAGGAACTCACAATCCATTAAACAAACTCTTTCCAAGTAATTCCATTCTGGAAACACGTGCTCATTCATAACCAAATCCCAGTCTTTAGGAATCTCATATGGCATGAAAAAACAACCCTGCTTCCACAGAAATCTCTGGCAAAACAATCTGAAGTTCTACAGGAACAGAACTACCCTCGCCTTTACTGCCGCTTTACATGTGCTACTACCTGCACCCACATGAAGAATTACTACCACTTAGAGAAGTAACTGTCTTGGTCTAACACTTCAACATTACCAATGAAATTAAAAGCACTGAACAATGCCAACAAGAAATTGTTTAGCTAAAGGAAACAAAAAAGTTCAAAACTATCCAAATATTTCCTTCCAGCAAGGCCAGCAGAATTGGAAGACTTCAGGCCTGTAAAAGGATCATCATTCAACCTCTTTACATTGTGAAGGCTACTTCCTCTGTTTCCAGTAATTATACTCTCACTTTTGTCCAATATGCTCCAAACTTTGTTCAACACAGCAATGACTTACAAGTTTCTACACACAACAGACCTACAGAATAAAGAATTCCACTCAGCAACAAAGAGGAACATCCTTATTCTCAGAACAGTCTCAACTTTCCTCCCCCCTCCATTGATTGATCATCACCACAAACACCATCCATTCTCAGCCATTTTACAATCTAAATAATTTTGCATTGAAAAAAACCCCTGTGTTTTCAAGTTTGGGTTGTACTTCAAGAAATGAAGTTGCAAAAGAAACAGGAATGTAGATGAGAGGGGTTTGGGGTGGGGGGGTTGGTTATTATTAAATGTTTGTTCATGCAAACCCTGTCAATTATTACAAGCAGTGTTTTAACATGTTTCAAGCTTAGGGCAAATGAAATAATAGAGAACATCAAGAGGAAAGGGACCTGGGATGTTAAAGCCTTGAGCTTCTCTTGATGCAGATCTAATATATATTCCTGTAATACAAGATGGAAATATTCTGAATACCCACTACATTTACAGACCCCTGTCTGCCTGTATGAGGCAACTAGTTAAACAGATGTGAAAGACCAACAAAATTAAAACAAATTAACTGCCTGCCCAGAATTTCCCCACTGTCTTCCTCCTTTGCCCCATTCAATTTAACTTCAAGCATTAGTGATGTAGTTATTCCAGCAACCCTCAAAGTCCATGGAGATGTAATTCTGCAGCAGATGTTAACAAGGTAGCTTTATCAAACTTGATGCAGCTGAAATCTAAATTATTTACCCTGAAAAAGAAGGGAATAAAAGAATTTAGGGGCCTCTGATAGAATATTAAAGAATTGAATCCTGTGAATACCTATTAGTCATTCCTCTGGGGGAAAACGTATCAAGACAAATATTTATTTTAATAAAGAAAAGGCATATATTTGACGGAAAGAAAATACTCAACTCTGATGCAAAATGTTTGATCAGCTTTGCAAATTCAGTCCTCTATAATTATACCAAGACTGCTAAAATTTCCACTTTCATAACCACAACCACAACAAATAAATAAGTGTCAAAATAAATCCAGTAGATTATCATGCAAAAATGTGTCCTCTACAGCTTAATCTTGAGATAATGCTTTTTATAGCATGTCTTTCTGCCCAAATTTGCAGCTCTTGTTACTTGCATTCTGACCACTAAGGACAAGGGTCATCAATCTTATAATTCTTTTTTTTTAATGAAATTCTTCATGCTGCAGCCCTGCTGATGGCTTGTCACCTCTGTTTCTCTAGAGTATTTGCATACAGAATGGCCATACAGTTCTTTGGCAGATCTCCAAGCCATACTAAGTGGTGTCAAGGACAGCAATTTAGCCAAAAGAAAAGAAAAAAAAATTGAGGTAAACTGTAAATATGAGGCAGATGGATGAATGTACACAGGGATTCAATATGAATCTTCAGTGACATTTGTCTATTGGTCAGCCCCAGTTTTGCAATGAAGAATTCACACAAGACTTTCCAAGGGAATCTTTGAAGTTTCTTTCTTCCACAAATACTTTTAGGAAAAGTAACTCTCTAGCTCCAAGCGTTTATTGCAGTTTCTTATGTTTAGAAAGCAAGGATCATTTAGAAAGCAATTAAAGTGAATACCAGTCCATGGCTGGGATGATCAAGACCAACCAGACTGATGGAGCACCATCCTCAGAAGGGAACCACTGAGGGGAGCATTTACCAGCAGAGCCGCCCAGCAGCCAGGGCACAACGTGACAGCTCCACAAGACTTGTGCCTCGCCACCACGCACTTCCAGCAGAGCTTCATGACAGCTGCTGGGATCCTGAACACTGCCCACTGCAAAGCTGCTCTGCCTACACCCTCATCAGGAACATTCAGCCTAAAACATTCCATGTGGGCACAAAATGAGGCTTTGCCCCTAGGTCTCCACTTGGGAAGTCAAAAGGTAGTCAGAGCTGAACACTCAAAATGAACATTTCTCTTGCTGAGCAGTAATTCTGAGCTGGATGACATACGGCTGTTTTCCTGCTTTCCAAGCATTACCATTATTTAGAGGAAAGTCTGTAAAAATGTTTGTGTTGCTGGTAAGTTACTTGGGAGACCACTGCAAGTAAAATATTTTCGTTTTTTAAAAAAAGTATGTCATTTCAGTCCAGAAGCAAAGCTTGAAACAGATAACCTCAAAAGTGGAAAGTCTTGGCCAAGTTGTTAACTGCAGTCACAGATTTTCAGAGGGACTTGCACTCCATGTCAGTTAATCACCACTAGTTCCCCTCCTACAGACCAACCTTTAATCCAATTACACTATTTTTAGTGTGAGATGGCTTGAGGAGCAGAAGGTATCCTTGTTTGAGTTTTTTCAATTTTGGATCCCAGGTTGTCTGACTGGAACAGATTTTCAGATGACATTAGAAAAGCCTCTGAAATAACATCAGTCAAGTTTTGCATGCACAGCTATTTGCACAAGCCAATTCTACAGTTTTACAAGACAATCGGCTACATAAACATCTGTCTGCTCTATTCCCAGCAGCTGATGAGCGAAGGTGACCTTTGATCTTTCAACAAAGGCAGTTCCCTCCTGGGCACAGTCCAGCAACCACCACAATTCAAGGGTTCCAAGTTTCGCTGTTTCCCTGTCCTGAAGCACTCGCTGGCTATCATGTGCATCTCAGTGTCATCCACAGCACAACAGAGAAAATCAGAGATTGAAGCCACAGTGACTCCCTGCAGAAAAAGGAACCCAAACTACCACCACTGTCTGTTGTTCAAGCTAGGGAGTGTATGCAGTAGTTATCCACAGAGTGACCATGGGTTTTGACTGTCACACAATGAAAAAATGTATGACAAGGGCATCTGCAAAAACACAGATTTTTAAAAAAATAATTAATTTGTTTTAAAGACAAGTTAGAAATCATTTGAAAACCATGATATTACACAAGGTGCTCTTTCACTTTTATAAAGATTAAAAGAGGAACAGCTTCAACCAGCACATGAAACAGGGTTATGTGTTATTATCTATTTTCCCTGTAACATCTGTAGAAAGCTGATTAGTTCCAACTCATGCTCTACAACATGAGCACTTCCACTTTCATGTTTTATCACCATTATAGTCAGAAATTAAAAGACTCTGGTGGCTATCACTGATGTTCCCAACCTGGCAGAGTAAAGCCATTCCTGAAGGAGATTTGGGATTGCCTTTTCTGCTTACACAGTGGAGAAATCACAAATGCAGTTTACTGTGAAGCTGCCAATATTTAATAGTGTTTAATGGTGCGGTATCTGAGTGGAAAAAGGGTGCAAACATCTACCTAGAGAACAAATTAGTTCATCAGCTTCCACTGAGCTCCCCTCTTTGCCTTCCTCCCTCAATATGTGCTGCTGGGTTGGATTAACATGCCACTTGGGGGCTATTTATTTGTTGAAATACCATCTCAGAGATGATGCTGGGAAAGAAACAGGAGATAATGCTGAAAACAGAGGCAGCAACATGTGCATCATTGAAGAAATAACACAGACAGGACATGGGTAAATCTCAGTGATAACTTGGCAGAGTTATGGCAAGGCCTCCAACCTACCTGAGGTTGCATAAAACACCACGGGGTGTTGCTGTCCGGTAGCAGGTTAGGCTGTAGCCAGCCCAACCAGCCCCCAACAGCTGCTTCCTCATCAATTCTCAGAGAGAATGGCTACCTTTCCATTTCTTTAGCTCTAAGTGTGCATGCACAGCAGAAGGAACAAGCAATGCAAGGTTCATTTTGGCCCAGCCCATTTGGTTTGGAAGATATTCTTCTCCAGTCTGGCTCATGAAGTGCTCTGGCTTCAGCCCCTTTTCTCTTTGGCACACAATCAAACCATATTCAGAGGAAATCCAATTCATCTATAAAAGTTGCATCTCACTATATTGTGACTTACCTATTTTCCCTATCCGCATTCAAAGGGAGAGAGCACTGCCTCAAAGCCATTCCCACTTAAACATTACTTTCCATCTGTACATTTTTCAACTTCCAAAACTGCACTTGGTATGAAAAAAAGAACAGCAAAGAAGTAAAGTTGTCTTACTGTATTATATTCACTTAATAATCATAAGCAATTTCAAAGAGAAGTCCTCCAGGCACAGTTTTAATGTTAAAGCAATTCTTGCTTCATTTTAACCATCCACTGATGCAGAGCTGATAGCCCAGCTCATTAAAAAGTACAGGGCATGATTTCAAGAAATGTCATAATTTATCAGGCAGAGCTAAGCCATGCTGCACACAGCAGCCTGGATGCACAACACCAACTGCCTCTGACACTTTCTGAATCCAGCTCTGAAGTCCCTCTCCTTTGGGCTCAGCTGCCCGTGTTGCACGAAGTCACACAGCAAAGCTTCCTGCTACAGTGTCATCTTCCACCCGCAGTTTTTCAAGAGGCTTAGCAACATTTAAAAATGCATGCATCTCACTTGAATGACAAGCCATTTAACCAGCTATAAAACCTCATTACATGAAGGATGGTTGGAGAGAAGATAAATATTGCAATCATTTTTTAAAAAACTTTAGCGTGGGAAGTGCCACATTGACTGAGGAGTCCAAAACAGTGACAGAGCTCTCACTTTGTCCTATTGGACACAGGTTGTCAGGCAGTATTTTTGTCATATTAGTAATTAGCTCCTTAACTCTTCAAATTGTAACAGGCAATACAAGGAATCATGACCTGGGATGAGGTTCAATTTAGCCCCCGAATTATTCTTTTGAGGGACTGTGTTTCAATTCTCTCAAGTACTCCCGACACACAGGACATAATTACCGACCTTTAATGAGCCACCTCCCCTGCCCATCAGAAGGTGTTCTTCCAAGAAAATGGGCATCAGAAGAAAGCAGTAAGCCCTCTCCCCCATCTCTCTCCCCATCAGGAAGGCGTGCATTTGGGACCATACAACATACTGGAAACCAAGTGGTGACTTTATCAGTAAATTCAAGTGGCTCTGTTGAACTAGGTGCTACACCCAAGTGAGACACTGAAAAATCAAAGCACCTTCCTGATCCACTTTGACTCTGCAAACATCACACAGTTCTGCTTAAGGATTTGTTTTACTTTCTGGAAGAAAACCTTATTTTTAAACTAAAGCCCACTAAAAGAAGATTAACTGCCCTTAAAAAGTACTTAACCACCTCTTCGCTTTTTATCAAGTGGCTCATACATATCTGTCAAATGAGCACTGTTGATGATAATGCATTAAATAAACACTTCTGCTTAAAATACATAAGATTACTTATGAATAGTTTGAGACACACAAATATCTGCAGCTTATTCAGTTGAAGAATCCTCTGCTCTCAAAATGTCCATTCAGCAGCCCTGCCAGATACTGTTTCACAATACTACAGGGTCACTTATTCATAAACAAATCATTAACATTCTTGACATAAATCCATAGTGTACAACAAATCCCAGCTATGATAGTGTTTTACTACATTTGCTGTGCCCATCATGAATGGGAGTTCTGTTTTCACTAAAAAAAAACACTCTCAACAAGTAAAAGGCAAATTATTCTCTGCAAGAAAACCACCAGGATGAAATGCCTATGCATGGATTACAAACTAATTATCAAGTTCATACAGTAATAAACCTGGTATTCAGTTAGTGAAAAGAGCTGCCAAAATTTATGCAAGAAATTTTTTCCCTAGAACTCTAACTAAGAAACTCTGATGGTAAAACACACCATTACAGGCCTTTATATTTTCCTCAGCTACTCAGGAAACCTTTTATACATCCCCATTTCTCCACACACCGGCACAAGAATCATCTGAGAAGACCCTTCAAAAGCCCTTCAGCTTTCACTCACTGCCAGGGGTTTACTTACAGCCTTGGATTAGAGGGTTTCAGCCAAGCCCAAAATGATCAAGGCCATATTTACATACCTACACCACAAATTAGACTAATTAAAATGAACAGAATGGCTTAATGAATGCATCAGGACCTGGCTTCTTGTTCTCTCTGAATGTACTCTACATGGATGACAGCACAGGGCAATATTTCCCCAAAAAACACGGTCCACAAGTGAATCCTCTTCAGGTACCCCAAAACGGCTCTATCATGCAGGCAGCATCCCCCTGTGCTGAGGGCCATGGAGGGCATGGCAAGATGGGGTTCCCTGCTAGGAGCTGGTCCACACAAGGGGAGATGCTCCCACAGCACCTTCCAGGGCAAATCACACAGCATTCAGCCATCAGCAATGATCAGCTATCAGCAAAACTTTGGATATCACAAGGTTAAACCCTCTACTTTCAATTCACTAAAACTTTCCTTGCCATATTTAAAGAAATAAACTGTTGGGGGTTAGGGTTTTTTTGTTGGGTTTTTTTTTTTTCTTTCCTTTTGTATAGAATTTTTTCCCAATTGAGTTGTTAAGTACTGGATACTTAAGAAAAACAAAGAACTTTGGCCAAGCCCTGGAGGAGAGGGGCTGATAAAGGGCAGGGGTGGGGGCAGCATAAGTACTGGATACTCAAGAAAAACAAAGGATTGTGGCCAAGCCCCAGAGAAGAGAGGCGGATAAAAGGCAGCATCAGGAGAGCTGAAGCTGGGCTTCGGAGGGGAACAGGAAAAGCTGCTCTGCCTTTTTTGGGGAAGAGAAGAGTCTCTGCTGCTGCTGGACCCTTTTCACGTGGAGCTGTTTCTTCTGCCGAGCTGGGCTGCTGCCCCTGCCCTGCCCCCCCGCGGCTCCATCGGCACTGCTCTGGGTTTCACTGCGCTGCAGCCTCGCTCCCCCTGCCTACCAAGA
>WEKY01048928.1:264433-281352 GCA_013390045.1 Picathartes gymnocephalus
CGACAAAACCCCCTCACAAAAGGGCGAGAAAAAAAAAAAAAAAAAAAAAAGAGGGTGGAAGATAGTTAAGTTACTATTGATGCTCTTGGCAGATGAGAAATAAGCTCACAAGAGCTGGACTTCTCCCCACTGATAAACATAAAGCAGACTGCCTTCTGTGCCAGCTGCCAGCTCAGCCCGGGGAATAAAAGACGTTTTCAATTTCGGAAAAGATACATGTGCACCATCCCTAAAGTTCTTGCCTTCACCCCTGATCTCCTAAAGTTGTAACATATCCATTAGTATGGAAACCATCACAGCTGAAAGAGTTCAAGGGATGAATAAATTTAGGAATCTTCTGATTTGCCTCCAAGTTTTCGGAGCAGCTCAATCACAGTTTTAGATGTTGTCTGCGACAGTAACGGATAAAACCTAACTCTAAAACAGCAACAATTTAAGACAGAAAATCACATGTAATCACACGTCTATAGTAAATGAGGCGCTACAGAAATGCCAGACTATGGAGGAGGTCAGACTAAAGTGACACGTTTATTTGAAAGAATGTGAACAGCTCTGCCGGGAATCAGCAAGGAAACCAGACAAGTTAAGCAGTCATTTGCAGTATGACACAACAGCCAAACGACACTGAAACCTCAGTGTCAGGTCACCCAAGGAAACGCCCATGCTGCAGAGCAGCCGGGAAGCCCCTGCTTAGGAAACACACACCACACGACTTTGCTGAGTGGTGCTGGGAAACAGCAGGAGGGGATACAACTAAGTAGCACCAGAAAACTCAGAAGATACGATCTGGAATAATTTCATCCTCCGGGGTCACAGGTAGCTCGGAGAGCTTGCAGGGCAGCTTGCTAAGGAGTGATGCCAGTGAAATGCCACCCACAGCGTCAAAAGCCCCTGTGCTGGCCCGTGGAGAACTGCAACAGGTAAAGTCATGAGCCAATAGCAAAAAAAAACCTGAATTAACAGGGAGGCTGAACAGATATCCTGAGGACATAAGTGTTTGCCAGTCTTCATTGCCCATTTTCTGGAAATATCAGTATCTCCAACCTTACCTTTTCTTTGCTGGCCAGTAATAGCATAAAAAACATTAAGCTCTGCAAACGACCAGCTGCACAGCACCTGGTACTGCTAACAGCTCTTCACTAACCTGCTCTAGAAGCCGAAATAAGCACTACACATTTGTTTCTAAAGGCAAAAGCTGGTCATCAAAACCCATTTGTCATTGGCTGTGCTCCAAAACACGTCTCATGCTAAACTCCAGCTTGCAATTGCACAAAGCACACCCCACTCATGGGGCTCCAGTAGGCACACCGACTTGTCTCCTTCAACATACTAGTGCTGTATTGTGCCCACTGATCTGGTTCCTGAAAAAGAAAAGGGGGGGAAAAGAAAGGTATGATCCCCTGGCCCCTGATCCAGCAGCAAAGTTGTCAGTATTTTAACAGTGATTTCAAATAGGAGCAAAGCCAAGCCTGAATCCTCAGATTATCCTTTACAAAACCCCAGCATCAGCATTAGCAAGCAAAAAGATCAAATCAGTTGCCTCAGACAGACTGTAATTTCCTTACCTATATGTATTAACACTAGGTACATAAAACTGAGGAAAAGAAGTGCTACAAAAACACACAGTGATGTTAACCACAACGGCAAACTGAATGTACTGATCCTTTCCTCCAGCCAGGAAAAATTTTCAAGCTGCTTCTTTTACAGCTAGTCACTGGGTAGGAAATGCTTTTTAGACAGAAAAATATTTTCTTTTCCAGAAGACACCATAAAACCCAGGCACAGAGCACAGTATATGTTTTGATGAGAATTAATTACTTGTTTACTGTGGTAGTTCATTACACTGCTAATCCCCACACATTGTCTAAACAACTTATTTCCTCCGGTGAGTAAGGAAAGGTCAACAGAAACAAAACAGTTTGGTTTTTTTAAAAGAAGAAGTTGCAGAGCACTGGCAACACATCTGCAGGGTGTAAAAAGCTGAACAGCAACATTAGAGGATGTCCTTTGAGCACCTTCCAGTTTTTTCTAAGTGAAAGTATTCCAGAACGAAATGTTAGCAAATATAATGGAATTGAGATGTTCCAGTATACAAAAATATTGTTCTAAGTCAAGAGCTATTAATTCTTCAGAGCTGTGGGCTCTAGTTTATCATTAGCATCCAGAAGTGAAGGATGGTTATAACAGTCAATTCCATTTCTCCCCAGTGACTAAAGCATGTAGTAGCTAAATCATTTATGAATGTCAAAGGGTGACAGTTTTCAATTAAGATAATGAGATTCTAGACGCTCTGGCCATCTGAACCCTGTTTGTGAATTTTCTTGCCAATTAAAAAACAAAAACAAACCAAAAAAAAAAAAAAAAAAAAAAAAAAAAAAAAAAAAACACAAACNNAAAAAAAAAAAAAAAAAAAAAAAAAACAAACCACCAAACAAAAGGAAGCAGTCTGACAAACTGATTTTACTTAAATGGTACTAACAATTTAGTATTAATCCTATCACATATCTGCTAGCTACATACCAAGAATAAATATTTATACTAGTCACCACATGCTGTTAGGCATTAACACAGGGTTAAGAAGATGTTAATTGAATCATGGACACTGGAAACTGAAATGATCTTGCTCCCCTTGTAACTCCAGCTCCTCAGGCAAGGACCCAGCCTTTGTCCATACAGCATCTCAGCAAAAGGATACACAGCATCCAAGGTCTGGCTGCTTGAGAAGAGGGCAAAACAGTCAAGGGAGAAAATCAAGAAACTGCTCACTCGCACAGCAAGAGTGGACAGCCTCCCCAACATCCAGAGTGCCCTGCTGATTCTGGGTCAGGTCCAAATCAGGACACATCCCTCCAGTAGCAAACATTGCCTGGGTGTGGAGATATATATTCCAGATCTTTGTAAATATGACCCCTGTAAGTGAGCATCCTACCCATTAGACCCTTTAGTGTTAACTTCCATGGAGTATCTGTAATATAAGTGCTGGTAGCAACAACCATTATTCTTCTTAGCCATCTCACACTCACTCTTCAAAGTAATTCTTCATATTGACCAACTAATTATCAGAAAAACAAACAAAAAAATCAAAAGAAACCATAAAGAACAACAACTACACAGTGGAAGTGAAAATAAGTCTCTCAGGGTAAAACTTCAAACTCCCACAGAAGTTCAAAAAAGTCAAGTCAGAAAAGTAACACCACATTAGACTTGTTGGTTTAGACGTTACTAAGCATTGGCCAGACTCCATGCTTTCTCTTTTTATTTTACTTACAACTAGCTGGCAAGAGATGATGATTAGCTAGAAAAAACACATTCCCTTTTGACCTCCAGGTGTACAAAGCAGAACAGCATTAAGTATTTCCTAAAGCAAACCCTCAATCTGTAGGCAGTGTGCAGTAAGGCATCAAGCAGCCCCAGCACCAAGGCACCACACAGTGTTTATGGCACAAATTCTCACCATGGAGCCCGTTAGCTCCTGGTCAGATCTATCAAGGCAGACATTGAGCATCATGGCAGTCTCAGGCAGGCACCTCGCTCCAGACTCTTTTCCAAAGGCTTGTTCCAAGGCTGGACCTATACAAACTACCTTATACATGAGAATTTACAGAGGACAAGATTACAGCGTACTTCTGTAGAATGGTGTGCGCTGCCAGCTCAACTCCCTGCTCCACTGGAGCTTATCATCTCTGTTCCCAGTTCATACCCATCCTCAGGAAGAATTAGAAGGGCCGAAGAGTGCAACAACAATGCCAAGTATTGTGAATCAGCCAGGCAAAGCAAGGGGTGTTATTCTGGCGCAGGCAGCTTTGTTCACCAGGAGAATGTCACTGTACAGTACACAGGACCCAGTCACCTTGGCATTGCTGGCACTGCAACCATCTCCTTCCCAGTGGAAAAACTGATTACATTTAGAAGGTGATGATATGCTTGAAAGCCATTCCTCCCCACCACCAATAGAGGGACAAATTGTGCTGTGTCAGTTCCTGCTACAAAATAATCCCCAATTCCCCTGGAGAGCTCCCAGCAGCTCTGTTCCCTCCCTGACCAGTCCATCCCACTGGCAGTGCAAAGGGAGCCTTGACCTGCTCCTTCAGCCAGAGAAGTCCAATTAAGGGGCTTTAAAAAACTCTATCTTAAATAAAACTACTGCTGCCTGATGAGACCTACTAACTGGGATACTATAAAGGCTAACTTTTCTGGAAACTGAGTTGCGCAGCCAAAACCGCTCTGCACTGAGGGCTCTGCAGAACAACTGCAATTGTTAGCAGTGACTAACATTGTTATCTAGAACTCCTCAAATTTAAATTCCTTTACAACCAATACGGGAAGTCACATATGGCACTGGCAGTGTAAGGACTAGGTCATTTTAAAGCAAACACCAAGTTGCAGAGCTCAGTGGAGACCAGATTTAAAAACCTCCCAGAAAAGTGTTTAAAAATTAAGGAAAAAAAATTTTAAATCGACAGATTTTTGGGAAATGAGGAAGAATATGACTGCACTTTCCTAGTGCACATGTATGGATTTGAGAGTAAGAACATGTTGGAAATAATGTTTTATTTTCCCAGGATGAGGCAGACTGCTCTTTAACTTCAGTTCTGTGATGATGGCTGCTAGATAAGAAACATTTGTTTGTTCCTGAGAAATGCTGAAAAAAAATAAAAAGCAAAGCGGGCATTTTACACCCTTTGAAGAAACAAATGATGTTTTCAGAAGAAAATGTGAAAATAAGAAAATATCTCAGTAACAGACTGGATCCACACATCAGAAATACGAATTTTGGCTGAAAACTGAAAATATTTCCTGAGGGTCTGGAGGTGTGTCGGGCTCCTGGCTGTGCCGGGTGGTGGCTGCAGCCACCATGGAGCACCAGGGCTGGTGATGCCAGGCAGCTGCCACGGCCCTGCTCCCACCTTTCTGTGAGGGACCCACACTCCCTTTTTCCCCCCACAGAGGGGAGGAACTGGGTGACTGTGAGGCTTATTAATACTTCCACGAGTATTCGATAAAGTGGTTTTTCCCCCCAGCCCAAAGCGAGTGGGCGGTGCACTCGCTGCGTGACAGACGTTCCTCTGGCAGATGCAGAGCAGTCCCTTATCCAAACAACATTAGGGCCTGGTCCAGGATGACTTCAGCAGCACACACTTTCCAAAAACAGTCATATAGAAACATTTAATTCAGCTCTCTTAGACATTAAGTCTTGTCTCATATAACTACTCTTAAAAAAAAAAGAAAAAAAAAGTAAAATTTGGACTTTTAAAAACACATGAGGTTTCTTCTAAGTCATAATAAAAGAAACACAGGGTAACTCCACTGGGATTAGTATTGGCACTTAGATTTATACCAACACTCTCAAAATCTGAATTTGGACCCAAAACAAAACCCACATACAGACAGGGGCAAAGTTTATCCCCAAGTGAACAAAATAACATCTCTAGTAGACATTAATGGCTTCTGAAACTCACTAGCTTGATACAACATTAGTGATTTAAATGCCAAACCACATTCACTCTGTTTATCTTGGGAAGCTCCACATCCATGTAAGAACATGCTCAGATCATAACAGAGGAATGAAAGGTCAGGTTGTTACTTTCAGAACCAGTGCAGTAAACTTAAACAAGGTATGGGCATTTACCTGGTCAATGCTGCCCACTGCAACTGGCTATTTTTCAAATATCATGTAAGCAGCATGAGTAACTTCTGATATAGAGAACTAAAAAACTCCGCTTGAGAAAAAACCAATATAAATACACTCTGAAATTTAATATAACCAAATGGAAGTGAGCTATTTCAGTGCAAGATTTCTGCAGACATGGCTCCTGGGCCATACCAGGCTGCTCATGAAGGACCCCAGCTGATGACCTGCTCCTCCTACACACAGAAGCTCTACATCACTATATAGCACTTAATTTCATCTAAAGCCTTCTTAGATCCTGTCTTTCTGACAAACACATGTAGATACCTTAATCTATACAGACCTCACTTCCCCACACAGCTGGACCCTGCTCTGCCCTGCTGGAACACAGTCCCAGGCCCAGAAAACCTCTCGAGCTTGTCCAGTCATAGGAATGAAAGCCCTAAGCTGCAGCTCTGAATGTCTTTTTCCACGTGAATATCTGTCCATTACTCATTTCAGCTCAAGCTTGCAGCAGAGTATCTCTTCAAATGTGACTTTTCCTTAGGGGAGACAAGCTCTGCCACTTCTGCAGCCTGAAACTTGTCAGCATTTTAAACATGAGCAGGATGGGGGAGAACGGCTTGAGGAAAGGAATTATTAAGCACTACCTAGAATTTATTACTAGAATAACTGAATATTTTGCACTGTCTTGAAGTGCCAGGGCTTTTCACTACACTTGATTCTGAAAGGCACTCATTCACTTAGACATGGGTTTCAGGCTGGTCATAATGCACAGACAGGCTGCCCTATACCTTTGCAGACCCTGCAGCAAGACTGGTATATCTGATAGGGCTATATCTGATAGGGCCTGCTACACCAGGCAGCCCCACTTCCCACTGGCCACCTCCAAGGAAATGATCTGAACTCTATGCATGATGGCCGTTGAGGAAAACAAAGTCCTAAGTCTTCACAGCAGGTTAAGTTTTGGGACTTCTGTGTCCTGTTTCCAAGCCAAAAACTGCAGGACTGTGAAGGGAAGGTGCAAGGAGTCACACATGACCTCAAAAGCTACAAGAAAAAAACAGATTATTGCAACACCCGGCTGTGGGAAAAGGCAACAGCAGAATCCACCTGTGCTTTTGTAACCCTTCAACTCGTCCTTCCACAGCAACTCTGTATTTTAGAGGTAAAAGATTGAAACACTGCCCTTTGAAAATGTGACATGTCCCAGCACCAAGCTTCAGGGTCTTTAATGAAACAAGAGCCTCTGAACACCAAATCAAAACAAAAGTCAGTTACAAACAAATGCTTCCTAACATTCCTTAAAAACCTCAGAAAACTTACATTGCCATCTCAAATGGCAAGACAAAGTTAATGGATTCAAAGGCCTATCCCTACACACCAAGATAAGGCTGCATACCTAAATCTGAGTGATTTAACAGTGGTTTATCACAGTGAACTGTTCAATCTCACAGAAAGTAACACCCCTTCTGCAGCCTTCAGCACTGATGCTCCATCAACAAGAATGTGACAGAGAGTTCCACTTCCCCCATCATCCCAGCCATGTATCCCAACAGACAGAGTTGTCGATGTCAGTGCTGCACAACCTGAAGGGAGCCAGGGCCACAAACCCACAGTTCCCAGTGCAGCCCAGCTTAGCAAGGGTGAACCTGAACCCAGGTCAAGGCCTGGCCAGCCACTATGCCTTGTCCTTGTGTCAGAGACTGAAAGAGTTCATGCCTCAAACATTGATATAAAGTTTTGCTCATTCTAACAAAAACTGTATAAAGAAGCTACAACCAAAGGAGCCTCCCTGAAGATACCTGACTGGCACTTTGGACTGAAAGTCAACCTGCTGAGATTACATAAAGAGAAAATCCACTGTTCAATCACCTGAAAAGAATGTGAGCCAAACCCAGCAGCCAGGCTATCATCTCTGGCTTGCTTCGGGGTGGGGGAGGCCGTAGCCCACAGACCCATTTGCTGGGAGCAGGTTTGCACAGATTTCCCCCCCTAACCGAGGTGGGGGGAGGAAGTTTCAGTGTGTTGTAACCTCTGCTCAGGGGCAGTGAACCCATCCTCCCTTACGCAAACTGGCTGTGGAACCCCCAGCCCTGGGAAGGCCACACCCACGGGACATTCACCTGAGAGGCAGCTCAGGGGCTGCCTTAATTAATCCATCAAAGGCCCCCCGAGGTGCCCCCAGAGTCTCTCCTGAAGCCTTGCACCGCAGGACTGCACAGGATGCAACAAACCCCGAGTCTGCTGTAAGAGACAATGGCAAACTCCCCCTCCCCAGGGAGGTGCCTGGGTTTTCCTACCTGGCCTGAGCGTATATTAACCCATCGGATTCTGTGCTTTCCGGGGGGACCTTCACCAACAAGAACACCAGCTGGAGAGGATCAACGGAGCATCGTTGGGATCCACAGAGTGGTGGTATTTTCCTTATTCTGTCCCTGTTTCTCTCTTTCTGTCCCCCCCACCTATTACCTATTTCTCTCTCTGTCTCTCTCTCTATCTCTCCTATTTACTATCAAATACTATCAAATAAACCCCACACTATTGTCACTGACATATGGTCTCCTTTGCACCTTTATTCAGGCAGGGGCACTTCTAAGAACCTTAGCAATTGGATCATGACACCTTCGCTGGAGGATCTCAAGGCTTTGGGCATCTCAGAAATCACTAATGGGCTTTTTCTTTGTTACCTACCAGAAAAAGCGAGCACCCAGCACTCTTTAGCAGCACTGCACATCCCTCCAGCAGCTCATTTTAGCAAGAGGCACCAAAGCTGTCTTTACTGTCAGGGTTTTCTCAAACACACAGTATCAAGCTCAATAGGCCCTTTCAGCCACACTATCAAGAGGGCCGACAGAAAATTTTCAAAATATCCTTCCTTCTAATTCTAATCCAAACAACAGAGCACAGCTGTGAAAACTGAAGCCTGTACAGATCTGGGCTGTACAGGCTCCTTCTTGAAAGCACTGGGACAGAAATCAAGCTTCTACATTTTCTGATTCAAATTTATAGTCAGGCACAGAAAATTCCCATGGACTAAGGAAAAAAGAAAAATGCTTTAGCTGACAATTTTCTGAAAGATGAAAAAAAATTCACTGCTGTCTTCTGCTGACACACTGTGCAGTGAGTTGGGACAGAGGTCCACACCATCCCCTGACAACCAGGCAGCTCAGGGAGCTGCCAACTGGTGTTTGTTTAAGTTCCAAATGGTACTTTTCTGGTCAAAAACTAGAAAAAATATAATAAATTCCATATGGAAAAGCTAAAATTGGGTAAAAGGTTCTGTTAAATAAATAGCCTCAAATGAGGGGAAAAAGGATTAAAACCCTGTTTCTGAAGTCTGATGTATTTTTTTTCTAACAATTTTGCTGCTTGTCTTTTCACTCTCCATCTCAGAGCCAAAGCCAGAACAACCAGCACACCACAACACAACTCACAGTACTCCCCTTCCCAGCAGAAAGGAATACTAGAAAACCAAGGACAAAATTCCTTAACATGACACTAGAAACCGAGTTCAGCATACTAATTTGGATGGGACAGTTTTGATGAATGATAACAGAAATTTGGGTCGCCTGTTTTTCTTAAGCAGAATTACAGGGAAGGAGGGAAGGGTGATTTCTCTCCCCAAGAAATATCATTTTCAGGTCCATGTCACCGTGATCAGTTCAGAAAGCACAGATTAATCCTGACAGCAGGAAAGCTGGTCCTCAGCTACAGGAAAGCCACAGAGCAGCTGAGACTCGCTCTGGAGAGCCTCTCCCTGTAGCCATTCACAGAAGGAATGTTGCTTTCAACCCTCCCTCCTATCCCTCTACACCCAGGCTCAGGGAGGAAAGGAGAGCTAGAAACTTGAAGGTTCAGATGAAGTATTTGCTGTTGCCACCATCACCATGGAGGTCCCTTGCCCTTGGCCCCTCACAGACCCCAAACTCCTCTTATCCTGCCTTCCAGCCAGCAGAATTACTCAGGAAGCTCCACAGCAGAGAGAATTGTTCATTTTAAATGCAGCTATACAAACCCTCTGGATCCCCTGCAACAGTACAATGGATGGGTTTCCTGCCCTGCTCTTGAGCCACCAGGCTCAAGGTTGGTACTGACCCCAGTGAAGTTTGGATCAAATCCCACTGCAAGATCTTCAGAGAAGTTACTTCACCAGTGAGACCAGACTGAACACCAGTTCTCCTCTCCAGACACTCAGTGAGGGGGTGAGTTTCCACAAGACACAGCCCACCAGGTAAAACACTCTCTAGAAAAGACTGGCCCTAAACAAAGCTGAATATAGCCAGCTGAAGACTAGTAAACTTACTCCAGGGTCATTCTGAAAGCTTCACATAGACATATAGAATAACCATCTCTCAAATCCAGAGGGAGCTTGGCATGGGAAGAAAGAGGTGGCCACAAATTTGAGCTTCAGGACACTTGATTACATTTCTATCTGCTCTCAGTGTTTTTGGCAGCTCCCATCAAATATATCTGGAGAAAATATTTTCATGTGAGGAGACACTTGAAAATTATCTGGCATAACACAGCCCCAAGGCCACAAAGGGTGCTGATGCAGGGACTCGGACTGCCCCAGTGCTACCCCAAACCCAGCAGCACTGTGCTCACAGCACAGCTCCATCAGTAAAACTCACCAGTGGCAACTCAGGTTAGAAATGTTCCTGTTCACATTGCCTGGAAGCAAAACCAGCCATTAAGCTGTGAAAGGGACATTTATTTAAATGGTCTCAATGAAAACATGTATGGAGGTTTTTCAAAGACCAACACTCCAAAAGTCGCCACCAAACCGCCAAGGTGTCAGTGCAACGAGACCAACTTAGTCATTCTGCTATGTGTAATTTTGTTGAAGCAACATCATTAAAAGAATATTAAATACTGGCAATCCACAACTTTTTATTTTTCCTTCAGATTCTATGCAAAGCTTTATATTTGCCACTCCCTATTTTCAGTATTTCAGTAGGAAAAACAAATCATGAAATGTTGTATTAGGTCTTCTCAGAACACTTGTACAATCACCCACAATTACTATACATGAAAGCGCTACAGGGGAAAAAATATTGTAAGTACTAAACGTTGTTTAAAGGGACTTTTCAGCTACACATTTACCTGTCTCTGGGTAATCAGACTCTCCTTTTGCCCGCACAAAGCCACATCAAAAACACAGTGGTGCTGTAAGGGTCAGGACACAGCCCAACACCTCAGCACCAACTCAAGGCATGTCTGCTGAGAACACAGGCATGCCTGGAAGGAAACAGTGACATCTGGGCACACCAGTGCTGACTGTCCTGCTGGATGGCACCAGGGACACAGAAAATCTGAAACAGGCACTTAAAATTCTGTACTACTTGGAGTGAATGCTTTAGTTTGCCTTTCTTCATGGAAATCACTGCTTAATTTTTTTTCTTGGTCATCAAACAGGCTGGCAGTTTCATAAACAGAAACTAGTAGTACACTGTAAATGAACCCTGAAGATCATTTCCCAGGGGGCTTTCCACAAGGCACTCACTGATTTTGATTTTCTTTTGGTCATAGAACACTTCCCAAAATTAACATTTTTCCAGATCCATTCATTTTCTACAAAGAATAAATAACATAGAAAAAAAGGAACTGCCTGAGCTAAGTGGTGCCAGATGAGCCTGCTGGAATCATGGGGCTTTGTTTTAAAGATTCCTTACTGCTGTAAAGTCATAGGAGCAAACTAGTGCAAAAACTCTGATGCCTTGAAAGATATCCTGAAGCTATATAGTGCCAAAACACCAGGCTGTAAGACTTCAGACGTTTGCAGACACATGACTAAGGCTTAAATTTCAAATACTTTTCACTTTTTTCTTCTGACATAATATTTAACGAAACCAGAGTTCAGTAGTAGTATCAGTCCTGCTATACATACATGTCTTGCAGCAGTTTCTGCCTAGACAGCTGTTTGTGTCCTTACAACTCGCTTGTGTTTGGTTTAGAAAGGTTTTCCATATGCTTTTAAAAACTAGAAAACTATTGTTTCAACTGACCGTATGCTGCATTTTAACACACATATGCATGTGAACACTGAAAAGGATTAGAAGCTCATTGCAAAAGCACCAATAGCACCTAAAACCACATAACATCTGAAGACATGCCAACATTTGTCACCAAACCACAGTGGCCATGATTACCTTGAAGCCATCACACGTGTAAGTCTATCCAGAGCTGACTTCTCTTTAGTGAAAGATCTTTTCAATGCTCTTGATATGGGAAAGGTATTTGATGTGTATGCTAGTGGTAATGGATGCATGTAATATACATGAATTTAGCAAGAGAGTCTACGATCACAAAATTTAAAAGTATAAAAGTAGATTGAAGATGGAAGGTTACAGGTACGTTAAATTCCTGTAAAACAAGCAATATGTTTATGAAGCCTTGGAAAACAGTTCTCATAGCCCAGTCTGAAGGTGAACAGCAACACCCCAATACTGCTGCTTTCACTTTTTTCACTTACATTAATAGCTACACTGTTGTTTTACTGCTGTATCGTAATGATGTGGAAGTACATTACACCAGCAACTCAAAGACAGTGTAAAGCAACCTTACACAATCTTATTTCTCATAGACTACAGAGGAGCTGCACAAGTTACATGATGGCAGAATTAAGCCCTGGGGTTCAGGAAATCAAACTTGCCTCAGTAAAGGACTTGAAGCTTCCTGCCCTTCATCATCCACTTCACTTCATCTCATATTGCCCACCCCCACCTCTCCTGCACAGTATTTCACAGCACATTAGGAGAGATGTGGAACTTTTCTTTATGAAAGAAATAAATTCTAATGATATGAGAATACACTACAGCCATCCATTATTAAATCCTTGCCCAAAAACGGCCCCAAACTGTGGGTTTCAATAAGAA
The DNA here is from genome assembly GCA_013390045.1 of Picathartes gymnocephalus. Taxonomy (NCBI): domain Eukaryota; kingdom Metazoa; phylum Chordata; class Aves; order Passeriformes; family Picathartidae; genus Picathartes; species Picathartes gymnocephalus. Next base: position 276,941 of record WEKY01048928.1, read on the forward strand.
TATTGAACTTCCAGATGAGCAGACAGAGAATCATTAAAGTCCAATTGTGAACACTTGGCTACCTGCATGCCTGTATGAAGCCAACCAGTGTCCAGCCCAAAGCTCCATGACACGGCACCCTTGTCTGTTCCCCTCTGCCTGGCCCCCACTCATGTAAGCCCACCCCAGTCACCCACAGAAGCAGAGTGAGACCTTCTCCAAAAAGAGGGCTCATAAACATAGCTCAGCTCAGGGACACCTGGCAACGCAGCACAAGGCTGGGCAGCACCAGCACTGCGGCACCTCTACTTTCAGGGGAAAAGCTGTTTGAACATGGTGATCCCTAATACCCACATGTGTCAAGAGAAGCAGCGAAACTTATAAACAGGGCTTATAAAGAGCACGACCTTGGAAATTATGCACCCACTGGGATTTATTATCTAGAAACAATGTCTGGCATCAAGCTTCCAGGAAAATTTAGGTTACAAAGCAAATAGCCACCCCTCAGGCTGTAAGAACACCTTGCTTGTTTTCAAACACCACTTCAGAGTCCTCACAGGAGCACCACTGAGACCATCAGCTCCAAAATCCCAGCTGTACTGCCTGGGCTGCTGAACCAGGCATAGAGGGTACATTTGGAAATAGTTTTAAAGAAAGATTTCACAATATTTTCAGCATCATTTCAACAGGTGCCACTGCCACAAACATCAAGCCACAGATCAGTGCACACTGCTTATATAACCATTGATAAGGTCTGCTGCAAACCCGCCAATGAGAACCAGATCAGGCAGGTACAGTGACCTTCAGACTGGAGTCTCCACATTTCCAGCAGGGAGAACAACCTTTAAATACCTGAAGCAGCCTTGGTTGCTGCTCCAGAGAAGACTGGGAGATACACACATGTTCCATATGCTCACCTGCAGTTTACTGAACACAAGCCAGGAATGCCACCACAAAAATTAGAAGCGAAAAAGTATCCCAAACAAAGTCCCAGGTCATCTCTCTTAGATTACGTGTGAATAATGCTAATCCTGTATTACCTGCAAAATCATGATCTTCTTACCACATCAGGGACTCGCTGATCCCTGTGGTATATTCCTGCAACACCCCAGATGCATGATTTTGCATGTAACTGCCTAACTTTGGAGAAAACAGATGAAACTTCAATGTTGCTATAGTTGAAAGAATCATAAAAAGTGAAAGGAAAAGAACAGTAAAAGAAAAAGCAGGCTTCACTGTATTACATTTTCAAGAAGAAACCTCAATATCTACATTTTTCTATCTTATTCTTCTAATTCGTTTGATTCAATTCTACATATCTTCCAGAAACAGAGAGGCTTCTTCATTGAAAGGCAGCATAACAAGAAAACTTCCATCAGAGGGAAGTAGAGAACAGGCTGACAAAAAAAAAACAAACCAAACAACAAACCTAAAGAAAAAAAAACCAACAAACCACCAAGCAATCACAGCTTATTCCAGCAGAGCCAGAAACCAAGGCTCTGGGAAGGGGGACACATTTTAGCAGCAGATGAAGCTTTCAGCAGCAAATGGCCACAATAGCAGTGGGGACAAGTCCAGTTCAGACCCCAGCCCAGTGCATTCTGTAACCCGGCTGCTGATGACACTTCATTCCTATTGCATATGTATGAGCTTTGCTGCTGACCTCACTACTGAAACTCTACCCACCCAGTCAAAGCCAAAAACTTCAGCACAAACTATGAAACTTGACAGTACTGAGAACATTTGGAACAGAAGTAGATTTTGCGTGAACAGCAAGAGAGCAGGAATGTGCAGTCTTGTCATCCATGTGGGACTGGGAAAGGAGGCCTGTGAGCAATAGAGGACCATGGCACAGTTTGTCAGGACATGACAGGAGCCTTCACACTGCGATGGTCACCGTGATTTAAGTTAAATATACACAGCTTGCCCTAGCACTGAGGGCAGGACTGACCCATACTAACAGGCATCCACTTCCAAAGGCAGTTCATACTTTCCCTTACTGAACCAGGCCAAAAGAAATACTCTGAGAGATGAAAATATTTTCTTTGCCATTTTACTTAGTACAGAGCTACACCATGGACTAACAACAGAACTGCACTTCCCCACAGCTGGGTATTGACACAAAATACATCTGGGTCAAAACTAAGCCACATACCATGCACACATTAGAACATCAAGAAAGCTGGGCCAGCTCCACACTTCCTGCACCCACACATCAGCCTGATGTAAAAGACAGGACTGCATCTGCCATTATACATCCCCTAATTATCCTACAGCAGTGACTTGGCATAACCTGTAATCCCAGAATACATTAATAGAGACCATAAAATGTCATCTACTCTACCCACTGACCACATACCACCCTGCTACAACCAAAATGCCACACCCAGAGCCCTCACAACACTTGCTTGTCAGCCAGGGAGAGAGCTTGTGATGCCAGAGAGAAGCAGATGGCCCCCCTTCAACATCCCTATAGCACCAATATTTCACAGCAGGAGAGAAGGAGCCTGGGACAAAGGGAGCAACATGGGACACCTGAAATTACATTAAGATGTTGAGGCGGAAGAAGAAGGGGGAAAAGATGCATTTATACCTTGCACAAGCTCTCCTTGGGAGGCCAGGCAGCCCGGCCAGCAGTTCTGGCCAGGCTGATGATTCACAACATGTCAAGGGGAGATCAGACTACTTGAAAGAACCAGGCTTCAAGGACTTTTTGGAGAAAAACATTTCAAAGGGATTGGGCATATTAGATAGTCCATGAAACTCGAGCTCATATGTATATGGATTAGGATTAAGCTTTCAGTTACAGGATCTCATCCTAGTTACCCCAGCATCCTTCCCCTCACTGCATTTATGTTGTCCACAATTCACTACATTGTTATTTAGCCCCTTGTGTGAACACAGAATCATTATGGGCTTCCTGTGAGTCTTCCAAGGCTTTCTCCCCATTTCAGGAGCTGGCATAAATCCAAAGCATCCTTTAATTTTGCAATTTTGGGTCCCCCTGATTTCTTCACTTTTTAGTTATTCATGTACTTTCCCAGAAACTCCTGTGGGCAAAAGGTGCATTTACAGGCACTCGGCATTTTGATCAGCTCAGGATGCCTGGAGACTCCAATCAGAGGCAACCAAAGTAGGTTTGCACAAAGTTAGTGGCCACTGCTGAGAACTTTAGTGCTTGTGGCTCCCTTTCCAGAACAGGGAGGAGCACGAGCTCCCCTTGATACAGGCTTGGGTTCTGCTGCAACAGGTAAGTGAGAGGCCCAGTGATCATCCCCCCTCCAGAGAGTCCTGGCTCCCCACAGCACACAGCCATTCCCACCTGCTCCCTAAAGCCAAACCCCGAACAGTGCACAGGATACAGCTAAACAAGGCTAAACAAGGTTACACTCACAAGCTTACTCTGCAAAACACAAGCATTTGGTTCTCTTTAGCCCTGCATGCTCTAGCAGGCAGTATCAGATATTTGTCATAATAGTACCTTGTTATTTTAACACCTCCCTAATTCCACAAAGGGGACACAAAGCCGTTCTGTACAATCCAGACCAGCACAACACTACTAACCTCGGCTTTCCCTTTCCCCTCCCCTCACCGTCTCCTTTGTCACCAACCGCTGGGTGCAGCCTCACCTGCAGCAGCATCTCCCTAGGGAACACCCTGCCTCCACAGTGCCCGAGACCATTAACTCCTTCACCCAGGGCATCCTGCTACTTGTGTTAAGCAGACAGGTTTCTGACTAACACAGGGAAAGAAATAACTAATAATACGCTCCCATAGTTTTACCCCGGAATCCATCAACTATGTATGGGGTATGTCATTCCCATCCACTAAAAATCAAGCTTTTTGTTGAAGAGAAAAGTACAGCTTTTTCAGACGAGGAATTACTCCCATTACTGGCTGGTGAAGATAAAAGCTCATGGATCTTTCAGCTTGGCTCTACTATCAACTCCAATCAAACTGCTGAATTTTCTGCTTGATGATATCTAAGCAAATTCTCAATTTGAATTGCAAAAGCAGTAATAACCTTTTATTGTCATCTGCTGTGCCCATTGATTCTTATGTGATGCCCAATTCTCTCCCACTCGACACTTGCTCTGGAAAACTACACGAAACCGACACAGTGGAACTACAAAGTGAGTTTTATTTCATCTCGCTCTTTGCCTGTCTCGGATTTCCCCGAACTATGCAACACGCACACAAGCCACAAGCACAACGGCAGAGCCGACACCGCACACCCGACCGCCGCCGGAGGGTGCGGCAAGGGGGAACCCCGGTGACCCCGACACATCCCGACCTCTGGATGTGGGGGTGGCAAAGGACTCCCTCAGGATTCCGCATTCCCCGCGCGCCGCTCCGAAGGTCCCTCCCGCTGTCGCGGGTCAGGCAAGGCCGAGCCGGGGATGCCCCTCATCCGAGGGGGCAGCGGAGAAGCC
>WEKY01048937.1:4564-30937 GCA_013390045.1 Picathartes gymnocephalus
AAACCCTTTTGACATTCAAGTTCTCCAAGGACATCCCAACATTATTCTAGAGTCAATGATTCCCAGTTTCTGTGGGGCTTTTTTCTGCGGAAATGTTGGATAAAGTTCTGCCCCCAAGTGCCAGGGAAGAAAATAGACCAGAAGGAATTTACTCACAGAAAAAAACCTGTAATTTTTATTAATGTCATTATTTTTCCAGTGATCACTTCAATGATCCACTTTCAAATGGGAGAGGAATCTGCACGATAATGTGATCTTTAAAATATTACTTTAATGCTTATGCACTGTAAGTATTAAGAATTTAATGAATTTAGCCAAATTGAAACTTAGACATGTTTTAAGAACTAGGATTAATCACTCTTCATTTAAGGAAGTGTGCTAAGTCAAAAGGCATTATTACCATCTTTTGTTCCCAATGCCAGAAATGAAATGAACCATATGTCCTTGTCAGGATCATAATTGTGATTAAAAAAAGATCAGTCTTCAAGCAGGATTAGTGTAGATAAAACACACACAGAAGTGAGACTTAAAACAGTTTTCTCAAGAATCAGGGACCAAGATACTGCTAAGTAATAACAAGAGAATTCCTCCTCTTTGCTAGGCCACTGCCTAAGGTTACCAGAATGAAACCCATTTTAAAGTCCCAGTTACCTTCCCTGTTGAATAACACATTTTGATTTTTCTTTCCAGTTAGGGAAGACGAGGTCTATGCTCTGGAACCACAGACTAACTGGTATGGAACAACTTTCACCTCTACTACTAAACTTCTACCTTCCAAAATGGTGACAGCACTTAATCAACACATGCAGAAAAGCCCATGGACTTCCCTGCCAATTCCCAAACCTAGTCTGGGAATCAGAAAGCAGACAGCTAGTTGGCTGGAGCCAAAACCCTGCCAGAATCCATCATAAGAGCTTCACAGAAAGAACAATTATGTTTTAGCACCAGGAAATGCTCTTTAGCAGTGTTATATTTGGCAGCACAGATACAATCGGTATGGCAGATAACGGTAAAGTCCGCACGAAGAAAAAGCAGCAGTTTTCAGTAAAATTTTCCAGTTTGACCAGGCCATGTTTGCCTTCATAAACAGGTCAGTTCCAACATGTCTGTGTCTCACCATCCAGTGCCAGAACACAGCTGCTCAGCCTGACACATGTAAAGTGCCAAGCTGGAGACAGAAATGGGATAGCTCCCTTCACTGTGGCCTTTGGGAACAGCCCCATTTGACAGCTATGACTCTCACCTACCACCGCCTCTCTTGGGATTTCCATCTTGCATAATCCAGGAGGGTTGGTCTCACACAGAGAGGTCTGATATATGTATTTTAAAGGACAGATTTTAACTTTTATGCATAGCTGCTGTGGGAAAGAGTGCTAGTGGAAAGAGCACAAAAATGAAAACATGTTTACTAAAGAGCAAGGGACAACACTGGAAGCATTACTTAGAAAATCAAGTAAGATCACCCTAATAATCCTTTAAAGGTCTGAATGTGCATATCAACACCACATACATTACCAAATGGTCAGGAGAATAAGAAGATTGAAGCAAACCCTGCACCCTCTGAAATTGATACAACTTTAGTCTTGCAAAATGAACTACACAGAAAAAAGTCAAAGAATTCATATTTTAGAAGTGTTGGGATGGTATTTCAAAAGCAATGCCTTTCCTACATTGAAGGAACTAAAACAATCATTCTTTCTTGATGGTGTGATTTGCTGATTGTGTCCCTGTGTATCTTCTATGTTATATAAAGAAAGGTCCAAAACAAAACATGAATATACTAAAGGTGAAAGGTGCATTTTTGTAGAAGCTTCTGTAATCTTTTCAATTAGGTGGCTCAACATGATCCTCAAGAAACAGCAGATAATGACAGTCCCAGCATATATATGCTATATATATCCAGACAAAAAAAAAGACAGCATTTCCTACTCTCTAAACTCTCATTAAAAACAAGACTTAGACACCCAAGTGTGCTAAGTGCTGTAAGACTGCTAAAATATTATTTCCAGGTGCAAGCAAATCCATACGAGTTCAGAGCACACACCAACCCACTTTACCACCTCTAGAGGAATGTCAAATCTATCACAGCACAGTGGAACTTGAAAAAAATTAAAACTTGAAAGTAAAAAAAAGGAGGAAGAGAAAAACTCTTAAATCAAGTCTTCTTTAACATCAGAATATTGCCCAATAAATAAACATAATCCTTATTAAGATGGTACTCCACATGTTCTTAACAGAAGGGTCAAACAACTTAATTTTCCTGAAAAGACTGATAACATGGCCTCCAGGAGTTCAAGTGGCTGAAAGTACAAAACAAAATTACTACCAGCTCTACACCTAGAGAATTGAATGCTGTCCTTTCTGGTTTTTTAGAGCAAAGAATAATTTTACTTGAGGTACGACTGAAATTCTCAACGTTTGTTTAAAAAGAAGTCTTTGCTGAACCTGACAGATCCCCTGAATCAAAGGGAAAGGAATTAAGTTTAAATCCAACCTAATTCTATTGAAAAAAATTAAAATTCCCTCCTTCAGTTGCTTTACTGTTGCATGGCTGATGTCCCTGTATTAACAAAATCCAACTGTAATTTTTAGCAGGACACATTTATGTAACAATATTATACAACTTAATGTTTAAGAGAGACAGCTTAGGAATTCCTTTGCTATGATTCACACAACATGAGTGATTGATTATCTATGTTCTCCACTTAAAAAAAAAACCCAACAAAAACCAAGAAAATAAGGTCGCATGGCATCATAAAAATAATTGCTTTGCTGTACTGGAACACAAATCTCAAGAAACAGCTCCTAAATCATAGCAGGCAAATATACAGGTGAAAGTACAATGTGACCTTCAATTTTCTTGTTAGTTCAAAATAATTCTTCAAGCAAGAACACACAATACACTCATACATCTTAGGGACATGCAGAACTCTCCTACTTGGAAATGAAGGATTCCACGTCAACTTATAAAAACTCCTGATGTTGCTTTGATATTGCTCTTAAAACATATCACACAAAATGACACATTTCTCAACAGAAGTCATGTCCTTCTGGTAACAACTACTCATTTATCAATAGCTAGAAAAATCAGAGTTGAGTTAAATTCAAGGAAAGCATCTTTCTCTGCATTTAAGTAAAGCATTGTTATTATAGAAGGATCAAACCTGAGAAAAAAACAAATTCAAGACATGGAGACATCATCTGTGAAAAATTAATTAAAATGGGCCAGGAACATCCATTTGCTCTGAAACCTGAAGAAACAAAGCCTTCACATACCATCTACCTCAATTTGAGGAGCAGCTTTTCAGGGATTAGCAAATATCCTGTCATGTTACCCCTTGAGCAAGCCAAAATTAAGCTTTCCTTTTCCCCTCCAAAACAATCCTAGTGATTCATGCATGGCTACTGCAATGTTACAAGGTGCTGTAAAGACACGAGGATATAAATGCTATCAAGACCTAGGTGACAATTAATCATGGCTTTTCAGGTTAGAAAAAGCAGCCTAACTCTGGTTGGAGTTATAGTCCAATAAACTTTCAAAAGTTAGAAATGGGAAATAAAGAACTTCTGTTTCTCAAGTCCTAAGAACAATTCAGCATTGAAAGAAATGGGAGTAAACATATAAAAAAGAGGAAATACTTGTATTTCACAACCTCCCAATTACCAAAGAACTTTGTGGCAGCCAAACATATAAACGTTGTTCAGAAAGCCACCAGTTTGGCTTCATATAATTCTTAATTCTCTCACCACCATACTGAGTATACTGCCCATCAGTAATCACTTGTTAAGCAGCCTTCACTATTCACTTGAACTGTATTATACATACTCAGGCACAGGTGACATAAGATGTTGAGCACACCTATTTGACACCTACTAAAGGTTTGACCTGGAAAAAGTACTCCAAGTTTACATTAAAAAATTAAAACCATACATTGGCAACATAATCTGCAATTCTATTTTATGGATTTCAGCATTTTAAGTAGTCTAATCTTAATTGGTAAAATATTCTAAAACTTCAGTATTCCATTTACATCAGTGAAGCTCCCTTGCATGATTTCAGAATTAAACCTACTTTTCATTTACATTCATAAAACAGGTGAGAGATATAGTACCAATGAACTAAAAGATCTATTTTAAAGATATGGTAGTGTATCTAAAATGACACTGTTGCATATCTAGCACTATCATTTTACTGATTGTCCCTAAAGTAAACTGGCAAAAACACTGCATGCAGATGACAGTCCATTAAAAACAAACAAACAAAAATCAGAGTGGGCCTTACCTAGCTGTTTTTCTCTCTCTTCTCTCCGTTCTCTGGCAAGCCTTTGCCTGTCATCAACCTTTAGTACTGTTGGATGATCTACAAATGGAGAAAGAAGAGTATTAGGCACACAGCATAAAATCAAGTACTACCAAACCCAAACTCTTAGGAAAACAGCTGTTAAACAACTCTAATTATTCTGTCAAAATAGATCATGTTTTCAGAAATCCATCTCATTAAAAAAACCCGGGAAACTGATAATTAGAATGCATTCATATTTTTAAGACGTAAAGTACTTCCAAAGAATAGACTAAGATGTAACTGTGAATACCCAGCAAGACTACTGCTTGTGAAAACCCAGAAATAAGCTTTATTTTGCTTCCAATCCTAAAACAGCTTCACTTCTAGAGAGCATTCTGAAAAAATACTGTATATTATTCCCTAATGTCTCTTCAGAACACATCCGCAGGAAAATCTACTATAATAAACCTTCGTCTTCCCCTTGATATTGCCTCAGAACAACCAATAAGCCCTATACCATGACACAAGAACCTCAGTACCCAAGCAAAACAGGCTGGATTAAAACACTGATCTAGCTGAGTAGTTCTAAAGTAGTTTTGGCTGAGCTTCTGGAAACAGCATGATATTGAACTCAAAAGATGTTTGTGTGCACATGTGTTAAAAACTCTGGCAAATATATTAAAGGCAGTGAGGCATCACATGCATGGGCTGGTATAACACCAGTCAAGTAAGATGATAACTTTAAATATTCTTGTAGATTGGAATTTAGCTACATGAGTACTTCACAACTACCAACAACCGGCCGCTTGGATCACAGCAGTAAGACTAAGGATAATATGAAAGATCTGAGTCAGAGCCCAGGCTTGACTTTAAAAATTCAGGTTTGGTTGGAAAAACATCACTTGCTCAATGATGATTCTGGAAGACAACAAAGTGCTGAACAGCTAGCATCCGACTTCCAGTCTCAGCAATGGAACTGTTCCAGACACAGGGAACAAAATCCAAGTTAGCAATTCATCTCAGCATGCTGCCAAACCTAATTTCCTACTCAGCCTGTTCTGTTAAACCTGGAAAGCTCTTAATTTTATGCTTTTTTCAGTAGCACTGAAAAAGTCTGCTTTGCATAAGAGCACAATAAACAAAAAACCCACAGACAAAAAATCAAAAGGATTTCTGGGTATAAATAAATGGTCTGATTTATTTTAGTATTGAGGGGAACTCAGTTTTTAAGTATTTTAAGATAAAAAACTACCTAGAATACTGTCACCATGAAAGTGCACAAGACAACAGAGCCTTTTCACTATTCAGTGTGAATACATATGTAAGCAACTTGTAAAATCATGTAGAGTCAGTCTACTTGTGTATAGGATGCATACCTATGAAAAAAGTTATTAGCAAACAATATAATGGGTCATAAAACTGAGGTTAAAGATATTTACAAAATAAGTCCCTGCAGCAAGGCTGTGTTAGACTAATTTCGAATAGCTATTTGAATTAGATTAAAAAAAAGAAATAATGTGCATTTAATCCTCTAACAGAAGTTTCTGCATAAGCATGACAGGATTTCTTGGGTGAACCAATTAACCAACAGCTACCTACACTTTAATTACCCTTGAACTCTAATCAGTGAAAAACTATTATCTCAACAACTGTCAGGCTAGAGCCCCAATTAAGATTGTTAACAGTGATACAAAGTAATAGCTGGAAGGAGAAAACCCATTGCACAGTTGGCAGGGAGAACCTTCAAACACGACAGCCCCAATGAAAGGTGCAAAAAGTGAACGAGTCATCAGCAAAGACAAAGGTAATCTGTCACCCAGTTACAGGTCAAAACTTTAATGTTGTTGGCTAGCTCACAGTGCTGCCATTAATGACACTATGCTCAGCCGTGCCATGGCAGAGATTTGCCCACTGCATGGTGTACATCTGCATTTGGCTGATGTTCAGCAGTGTGCTGACTCACACACAGTCCCCTTCGCATGCAGACACAGGTCAAAAGGGTAATAATATTCCTTCTCTCTTGTGACTGGCACACAAGATTCACAAAACATGAATTTCTGTAGCATGAGTAATTAGCGCTTGTGGAATAATGCACATTTTCCCTGGAAAACAAGGATTCCCTTCAAGGGCTGTCAACAAAGTCAACATTACATTGAGTTGACAGAAAATGATGAGGCAACTGGGGGGAAATATAGAAACCCGCTTCTTTCAGAATATCCTTCCAGTTGGGTTTTTTTTTCCCTTTTCTTGAGAAGAGAGATTTCCCTTTTGGGGAAAGGCAACAATTCTTCAAAGAGGCAGGAGGGTTACATGGACAGGCAAACTGAAAAGGTCTCCCTTAAGAATTCCTAATTATAAGGAATGGAAGGAATAAAATAAATTTTTAAAGTTGCCCTCTGCCACTGTGTTCGAAGATATCCAATTATTTTTTCCGTATCACACACCTGATAGTGTTCACAAAAGAACAGCCCCTGTCCCAACACCCCAGGATGTTAGAACAATCTAAAGAATTCTCATTAAGTTGCAGGCTATGCAGAGTATGTGTCTTCAGTAACCAGCGATTTTGCATACATTTGGGATCACAAAGAGCTAAATCAATATTAGCACAAAGACGAGGGTAATACCTTTGTAGCAGACCATCATTGCATTTGCTCTGTAGAAGCTGGAGCACATATTATCGGTGTACATCTTACACTGATAATTAAAATATCTTCTCTAAGCCTTGAAAATGATCCTTCATGGTTTGGCTAAAAGCCCAACCTCCAACATTTGCATTCTGAATCCACATGTTCTGCTGGCACCCTGTTCTGATTTAGGGTAAATCTGGGAGGAAACCTCTGAAGTGGTCCCTCCAAAAAGCAGATCCAAACCACCCCTCCTAGGGCCCACTTAAAGATGCAAAACTTATTTCTGGGCTAAACAGACGAATGGGGATAAAAGCATCATACAGTCAGCCTAGGACACACCCCCAGCATACAGCATCAATAGTTTAAAACTGTGGCAAAACAACAGAGTTCACTGGGACCGCTCCCCATTTTACTTCTCACGTTTCTACTCATTAAAAACGTGCCAGGCAAATACCTGGAGGACTGGCATTTCTGCTTATACTGTAGGAATATCAGGACAAACACACAAAGTGCTTTGTACTCTCTCTTGCTCACATTTGTCATCAGACCATAAGCTTTAAGTTACTGTGAAAGGGGATGGGAAACATGTCAGCTACAATGAATCCTGCAAGAATTTCTTATTTTTTAAAGAAATAATTGCCAACTGGGCATATGCAAAGCCTAAGAGACAACCCTCCAGGAAGACCCGCATGCTGCTTTGGAAGTACCAAACTGGTTATGCTGCAGTATGGGGGAACTCACACTAAACAACCTTTTTCCCTTCACTTATGTAACAGGCAAAGAATTAAGAATTTGTATGATAGGGATGTTTGGAGAATAAATAAGCCATAGTTGTCTATATGAGAAATTAATTTTGTATCTTCTGCTGGAAAATAAGCCTCTATATTACATACAAAAACAGTATATATTTAGAATATTTAGGGTGAGTTCAAAATTCATTTTAATAAGTTAATAGTTAATTTTGAAAGCTTAGAAGCTGCAAACAGTATTTTGCAAAAATTCAGCACTGAAACATCAATAGGTTTTTGTCCCTAATGATATTAACAAAAGGAAAAAACAACTTTTACAAACCTTCTATAGAACAAAGAGTCGACAAACTTTCAAACACAATTGAGAACTGTAGAAATTAAGTTCCTAAATTAACAATTGTGATATACATTTTGTACATATGACCAGTTTTCGTGGCTCTACTATCAGCTCAACTCTGCCTTCCCTTGCTCCAACCCCAAGAATTTTGGATTCCTTTCTCCATACCAGCACAGATGAAGGGAACATTGGAACAGCTAGGATGCCCTCCTGAGAAATGAAAACTGGATTAAACTATTGCAGAATAAAGTGCGTATTGAACGCTGTCCAACGTGAAGAGCTGTGGTTTTGCTGTGGAAGGAGGTAATGTTATCTTTATTTTCTCCTCCTTTTCCCACTGCCTATCTGATTGACAGCAGCCATGATTCCTGTGCTTTGTGCAGGACCCAGCATGCCTGGCAGAGCATGTGAGGTGTGATCTGAACACAGACAGTGTTGGGATTCCTCCCCTCTGGGGCATAGGCCAAAGACACCCCGTTTGGGGATAGAGAAGAGTCTCTCAGTACAAAACAGTCACTGAGCTGCCAAGCTGTCAAGGAGTTGAAAGGGGCGTGTTTACAGTGGGCCTAGTCCTCAGCAACACAAGCACCTCTGCTTTCCCAGGCATCTAAGCAAAATCATTATTAACTGCATACTTTAATTTGGGTACCTGATTTGCCACACACGCAGAATTTAAATATCTAAGTGCTCCTCCGGATCTTGGTCTAAGAGTGCTAGTGGAACAGACTCATGACACCAAGGACTACGTTAAACTTTTTGGTACATGCATTTTCAACTGTGCAAGCAAACAGTGAATTAAATCCACACAATGTACCCGTGAGCTGTGGTGAAGTAATGAGAAACATCTGCCCACTGCATGGAGTGTATGAGAGAACATGGCTTGCTTTGTGGTAAGTGCGGAAATGCCTGGACAGAAGCCCATTTGTATAAAGCTGCAAATCTTTGCCTACAGCACATAATTCTCATTCAAGCTCAGATGCAAATACAGTGGCTTCTGTTGTCTTTTTTCACTTCCCAGCCCTCATTCCTAAGCTATTCTAAAACATAAGTAGATTTTTTCAGCTTTGCTTATTTGCAAAAAATCACAGATTCCAGCCTATCTAAACATTAACAGTCAATCATACCAGTTTTGACTGAAACAGTGAGGTACAAAAGCAACAAACTTTAGAAGTCCCTGTGACAACAGCTATTTTCCATACACCACTGAGACAACCTTAAAACATGGACCATGTGGAATGGTGTACCTGGTTTAGATCCAGCATTGCTTTGTCCTGAAGTGCCTCTCTTATCTTGTGTTTCAGAACCTTCAGTTGCTAAAATAAGGAAGAAAAGAAGATACTAATTAACCATTTTACTTAATAATAGGTCATTCACCTTATTATAATGAAACTTAAATATTGCTGGATTTGCTTTAAAATCAGAGCATTCTAAGATTTCACCTTAATGCCATTCTACATTATTCTGCATAGAAAAAAACCCAAAGTCTACACAGAAAACACTGAAGCCACAACATAAGTTCCTGATTCAAGCTGAGGAAAGAGCCACAAGAAGATTTCATTTTAACACTGTGTTTTAGTAAGACTTATAAGATGACTGGCAGATCCCAGGTTTCTAAAGGTATGGTACAAGATACTGGTAAAAACTTCTTTACAAGTTACTAACACACCTATAATACAGGACTGAAGAGAGGACTATTAAACATGAATGAAATGTAACTGAGGAGATATTCCCGTTATTTGCAACAGACTTTTGATCAGGCCCTACCAGCCTGGATCAAGATCTAATTCCGGAGCTCTGAATGCCCTTTCAACAACCCTTTATAAAGAAAAAAAAAAAAAACCCGGAAAATTCATTACTATTATTCAAATCACAACCATATCCTTGGTTCAACATCTATTTCTATTTAAAAAACAAGCCAAGAAATTAGATGCCATGATTTTTTCATCTTACTACTCATCTCTGTATCCAGCAGTTCCACTATAGGAGTGTTTGAGTCCAGAACACAGCAATATGGGAACAGCCTAAAGGCAGACTATAAGATTTCTAAGAAGCCTTCCACAAACAGCTTGAAAGTATTTGCAAGCAGGGATAAAAAGACAGTTATAAATAAAGCTTAGGGGAGGAAAGACACTGATTCATTTGAACAAAAATATCACTGGAAATGAAAGTTGGAAAAAACCCTGATTACTCCAGATTTAAAAGCTAAACAGGCATTACTGCATTAGATCCACTTTAGAAAACATAATTAAAACAAGTTTTCTTCAGAAGGCTCCAAGCAATTTGTTATGCATGTCAGCTTTAACAATACACACTCAGTGCCTCAGTGAGTTCATTCCCTTCATGGCCTCACAGAAGTCTTTGTTTCCTTGCTTACCTGTTTCACCAGGATTAATTTAGAGGGTAAAAGTTAGCAGGAAGAACCTGTATGATACATGTACTGTAACTTTCTTGCCAAGAGCAGTGTTCAAAAATCACATTTTCTCACCAATAAAAATGTGTGAAACCTTAAATAATTGTCAGACACTCCTCTCCCTGACACCTGTATTAACTCCCTTGCAATCAATAGAAATAACCACTGTTGAACTTAACAAATACTGGTTCCAAATGACAACAAGAACTGTAACACCTGAAAGGCAGCCCAACACATGATTTTAGTATTTGCCATTTTAAAGGCCTCAAAGAAAATATTAGTTTGACCTATGGGTAGATGGATTCATTTTTGGCAAGTTAATTTCAGCACCACTGAACCCTTGCACCACCAGGCTTGGTAGGGTCTACCATTATCAAAATCCATAGCTGGTGCTGGAGCAAGTCCAGAGAAAGCCAACAGACTTGGTACAGGGTCTGGAGCACAAGTGCTATGAGCAGCAGGTGAGGGAGCTGGGGGTGTTTAGTCTGGAGAAAAGGAGGCTCAGGGGGAACGATATCACTCCCTACCACTGCCTGAAAGGAGCTTGCAGCTAGGTGGGGGTCAGCTTCCTGTCCCAGAACAAGAAGCAACACCATGAGAGGAAATGGCCTCAAGTTCCACCAGGGGAGTTTTAGACTGGATATTAGGAAAAAATTCTTCCCAAAAGAGTAGTCAGGCATTTGAACAGGCTGCCCAGGGAAGTGATGGTATCACCATTTCTGCAAGTGTTCAAAAACTTGGGGATGTGGCACCTGGGGCCATAGTTTAGTGGTGAACATGGCAGGGTTAGGTTAACAGTTGGACTTAATTTCAGAGGTCTTTTCCAACCTTAACGCTTCAGTAATTCTAAACTCTTTATATCTTACCTCCCCCTCAAAGTTAAGGTACTAGTAAAACAAACTTTTCTCCTGCATGTATCAATCATTTCGAATATTCTCAGAATAAGACCCACTGTAACTCAGAGGGACTACATCACAATTCCCATCAGCCTGGCCCAGGGCATCATATAGAAGAGGAAACAGTCATAAAATAGTAAAAATACTGTTTCTAAGAGTTAGTGAGTACACTGATATTCTAATAGTGCCAGCACAAATTTCTTTGCATCTTTCATACTGTGTATGTGCATTATTGTCTTCAATGCATACATACCAAGCACTGTGCCATGGGATTATGCAACATCCCGTTAGCTTCAAAACCGTGGTTTAAATGCCATCGAGAAAATACACCTGCAAAAAAGCCTAGGTACACGAAGTAATACTTTCTTCTCATATTTCCTTGTCTAACATATCCTTGGAATATTTTTTGATACAGTTTGAATACACATTCATATGACCACTCATATGACAAGTGATGAAAAGAACAGATGGCACACCATGAATTTTAACGATGCTGGATATCAAATAAAAATTGGCACAAGTATTTAGTCACCAGTGTAGGTGTGCTCCCACATAAAATACCTCTTGCTCTAGGATACAAACAGATTAATCAGACAACTAAACATCCAAAATCCACACATAAATATTGACAACACCGGTTTCAATACCTAACAGATACCAGAAGATATATAATTTAACTACCTGATACTTGCTCTTGCACCACTACCTTTACATAAGGGAATAAAGGTGTTAGAGGTAGATCATTTTCTGTGAAATGCAGCTCTTCTCTCTCAGCTCTGCCATTACTATGTGGCACAACATGAAACAGAAAGCTGTACCTCAGCTTTCAGTGGAAAGAGGGGAAAAAATAGAGGGGGGAAAGGCAAGAAAATAATATATGTATTGCTACCAAGTAATATGCATTTGTAAATGCTGAGCTTTCAAGTAAAGCCAGTTGCAGCACAGAATTCAGTATATATACCAGGGGCAGAGCTGAAAGGGATCCATAAGGCTGACTGGTGCTAGGGAGGACCTCTGCAGGCTCAGCTTTTAGTTTTCCTTTGGACTAAGACAAGTACAAAGCTGGCAGAGTATTCCTAATAGGGCAGCTTTGTAACAGAAATGAAATCTATTTAGAAATCTCTGATCAGTTCCGATATATCTATGTGTTCACAATCAGACAGCTTTAATCAATGCTTCTATTACCAGGATAAGCACAAGCTCTAGAAGGACTGACAAGCAATTTCATATAGGATGTCAGCTCACCCCATGTCTCATACAGCCATTATAATTATAGTCAATTCCTACAGCAGTTAACAATCTCTGTACCAAGTACCTGTACCAAAGTTTATTTCCTAAAAAGGAAAAAAGCAACTTTATAAGAGCCAGAACTACTTTGAAAGAGCTGTTCCATGATCAATATCTGTCAGACAAAAATGCCTTCAATAACCTTACTGTCTAAGGTGTTCCTCTTGAAGTAAAAAACCAGCTATCTCCAGCTTGTCCAAAGGAGGCCTGTGTGAGCACAAGTAGGAATAGCCAGCTGTGGGAAGCAAAACAAGGGCAAAGAGAAATTCTATATTAAAAAGACTCAAAGTCGAGGAAAAGCCTCATAGAAAACACCGAGAGGAGGAGGAAAACTAAAAGCTTTTAGTGGTTCTTTGCATGCTGGGTAAGCTCTGGTCAAAAAAGACTGGCCTGAGAGACAAGATAACACATTCAAGGGGGAAAACTTAGCTGAGAATTGGAGCCCCTGGGGGGATATGCTGGAAAGCAGAAAGAACATTCACCCAGACCCTGGAAAAACCACTGAATGACAAACACTGAGACAGGAAGCATCACTCTGGGATTTTGACAGGCTTTTTTAAAAACCCAAGAGTTGTGGAGAATACAAACACTTGTTTTTCAGACTGTGACACATCAAGCACATGTTTGCACAATGTGAACCAGCTCTTCCAGTGAGGTGAATGGCTAACCAAAGGCCCCATAGCAAGACTGAGGAGCTGGAAAGAAGATGCTTAAGCTCTGTTCCATTGAAGAAGGGAATCAGCCACAAGGCAGAGGCAGTTCTATTTCCAGAAGGTCTCTACCCCCAGAAGTGTAATCCTCAAGAGATTAAACGCAGAGTGGAGAGGCGCTTGGGGACCACAAGCAAGAGGTGCTGCTCAGACCTGTGTCAAGGTCAGGATGTGCACAGCAGCCCCCCCTGGAACTGCACCCTAGCACAGGTCTGGAAAGGGGAGCTGCACAAGGGCTGCACCGCTGCGGGTGAGAGCACAAGCACAGGAGAGCCCCAGGCCTGCAGACAGCCATGTGTGCCTGACAGTGCAGGGTCACCTCTGGGTAAAGGGTGCTCTGAGCACCAAATGGGAGAGACCATCCTCCAGTTTCCTGCTTTAATTCTACAAGAGAGAGAGAAGTACTGAGAAGCAACCATTAAAAAAAAAAAAAAAGATAAATCAGAGGAGGAGGGATTACAGGGAAAAAAGAAGAAAATCTAGCTATTCTGTACCTGCCACTTGTCATCTAATCCCCCTAGTATGACTGAACAGCTACTTTTTTTAGCTGTCAAAGAGTGCCGGCGGTGTGTGTTGAGAGATAGGAAAGGCATCAGAAATGACAGCTGGAACAAACTCATGCCTCAGTAAAAAAGCGTTGCCAATACATAGCAGAGGAAATTCAGCTTTAAACTGGGAAATTTAGAACAGAGCTAACTGGGAATTGATATATTCTTTACTCCTTAGCATCCAATCCTGCTACCTCCAACTACTTCATTATGAACACTGCTGAAAAAAAAAAAAAACCAAACAAAAAAATCCAACAAAAAAACCCTAACAAACAAAAGCCCCACTCTTAAGTTCACCTGCTTATTTTATATAGCATGTCACACCTGACATGCACAATGTAAAAAACTCATAATTTGAACTACTCAGAATTAAGCAGAGAACAGGGTATTCTAAGTTTGTATAAGTAATAATAAAGAAGAGGGGCTAGTCTAGGCAGTTTTATCTAGCCACTGGGAACAGTGGAGCGAGCATGTCAGTGAAGTCAGAGGTATTGCTGTGCTGGGTAGAGTGTGTTGAAAGTGCAGATACAGGTCAGAGCTGACAAAATTTATTAGCTTAAATTCAGAAACACATTAAGACCGAAATCCTGAGTACCTGGCTCAGAATAAGCATCTGAGCATTTAGCAACTGGCTGTTCTATTCTAAGGCAATATCACTGAAATTTAAGGCTAAAGAGTCTCTTTAATGGCAAAACTGGGTTGTTTATCCTACAAGCAAATTCCTGGGAGCCATGAGCCAGGGGCTGAATACAAGGAAAAGCAGAGTTCAACACAAATTAAAGCCTTTCCACTGCTTGTGACTTTTGGATCTTACAGCCATTGTTCATGAGTAAGACATGTAAAAAGTACTATGCATATTTGTGTAAAAAATATATTTTGCAAGTCTTTAGAATTTCATATGCTTTGTGTTATCAATAATATCTACATATATTTAGACAAACAGTACACTAAGTAATATTTTAGTGCCATTTATTATTTTAGAGCTAAGTAATTCATTCCACACTTGACCCCATACTTATCTTTTACTTGCATTTTAAAATTTTAACCTTGGGAAGAAAGGACAGTAATCTTTCCAGAGATAAATAGGTCTCAAAGTTCTATTGCTGGGCAAAAATTACCAAGATGCATGCAGAATAGTTGATAGATAAAAAGGTAAAAACCAAGGATCTGGATGTTTAATATCAAAATCTTCAGAGTAAGCCAGGACAAAATTGTGATCTGCTCTCTTCTTCAGAAATGTTGGGGAGAATAAGTTTTAAAGAATCCCATTTAAAAACTCATTTGTTAGAGAGTAGTTTCCAAAATCCACTTGTTGATAATGACTAACTTCTGCTCAAGAAGAGCTTGGGGTGAGTATTGGCCTGGCAACCTGTTCCAGCACAGCTGGAGACAATGTTTTCTGGTGCTGCTGCACTGTACTGAACATTGGACAGACCAAATTTCTTATGCTGCTGCTTCTACCCTCTGTGTCTGAGTTGAACACTGAGTCAAAGCTACTCCTCATTGTCACAATATAAGCACACTGGAGCCCTAATCTTGTTCAGGGCCTGATAGGCTTTTCAGAAGATTATGAAAAACCAGTGCTTTGAGTAAACCAAAATCACACTGCCACCAGCGCTGGCTTTACTTTTGTAAACTCCCATGCATGCAAACACACCAAAGTCAAGTCCTTCAAAACAAGATAGGAAGGAAATTCTCACCTTAAATTAACACATGGTACAATGTGACCCTGCTGAGAGGCTTGAAGATGGATTAGAGACCCAAACACAACAGTTTGAACACCAACCCAAACAATCTCCTTCTCTCATTATCAAAATCCATTCGTACATACTGCACAGATGAGCTGTGTCCAGGAGAGTTACTCTGACACTTAAACCATGCAAGGGCACAGGAACTAACCATCAGCATTTTATCAGTATAAAACATCTCCTCCTTTCCTCCCCTTCTGCAGCAACTTAAAACTTCCCTTCTCTGCAGGGAGTAATAAATGGTGCCTTGTGGGTTGCTGCTGGCCTCCAAAGAACAAGCAGCCTGACAGCAGTCAGCTCCTGTCCACAGGGCATTTTGAAGCACACTTCATCCTTTAAAGCCTTTGCTGCAGAGCACTTTCTGTGCAGCAGATGTGCTGTCCTGGTAGCCATCAGATGCTCCCTGAGCTGTTGCTGAGGACAGGAGCAAAAGGGCACAGTAAGAAACCTTTGCTCACACTTACTATGGACAAGGAGCCTCCTGGTGCTTCCAGGAAGGTTCAGAGACCACTCCAGTAGGGAGTTCAACAGACAGGCTCAGAGCAGTGCTGGGGATCAACACAGATCCTATGATTTTTTTAGCACAACAGGATGGGAAACAAGGGAAATATCTCTGGAGATTGGAGGACTGTAAGACTTAGGAATAGGTTGCAGGAGGGACAAGGAGAGGCACAACTTCAACGTGCATTTTGCAGAAGCCTGCTCACAAGAGAAGTAAGCTTTCTAGGGAATGAGGGAACCAAGACACTGATGGTGCACTGCCCTTCTTCCTGGTAAATCCTTTGGGGAAGGGCATACAGATAGGAACAGAACTGAAGCATCAGCTTGGAATCTCTACACATGCACTGTCCACACTCCATTCTACTCAAAAAAACCCCAAATCCTCTTGAAAGCACTGGACACCATGTTCAAAGGAGACACTAGAAAGGCTTCTCTAACACAGCTACCACCTCAGAAGAAAAATAGAAACACATCAAAACCAACTCCTTCAGGCTTCTTGATTTAAATTCCTCAGAAAACTCTTGGCAGGATGGGTAGGCTTATACCATCAATTCGAAATCTTTTTGTAACAATTTTTTCTTCTAATTAACAACTCTGATAAACTTGTTTCAAGATATTTGCAAGGTTTTCCCAACTACTACAGCAGTGAGGCAGGAAGAACTGCTCAAATTCTGCAGAAGATTTGGATCTAATGCACTCCAGTGTTTTAAAACTAAAATCTAGATTTTGGTTTTGAAACAATAAAGACATGTACCTAATTTTGGTTAGATGTCAACACTCATTCACTTGTTAAGGGAAGTAGGTTGAAGGTATTTCTGAAGGAACTAAGGTGAAGCAAGAGTACCTCCAGACTATAGACCAGTCTGCTATTTTTAATGCAGGCAATACAAGTCTTCACAATTTCAGATAAAAACTCTGAAATTTCCATCATTAGCAAATGGAAAATGCCTGTTCTTTTACAGTCTTAACAGCAGTACTTACAGAGTACATTTGCAAGCTAGAGGTTTGAGTCAGAAGAGTGACAGAATATCTGTGTTTCATTTCTAGTCACTGAAACATGAAAGCAAAGTTCATACCTTATTTAAACACACCTATTAATTAATTTTATATTAAATTTATATTAAAATATTTTCATTTCTTAAAAGCTCAATTCTTTAGTACATCCAACAGTGTGGAACTTACCAGTCTGATTTGAAAATATAAATAAACTATATGACACCAAGCTGCAGTGACCATACTAGCTCTCTTTGCTCTGGCACTTATCATAGAAGTCTACCATCAGAGTTGGCACACAAAGCACTGTTACCAATGCTCCTCATCTCTAATATCCTGGCTGAGCGAAGCAGAGTGAAAACTTACCAGCTGTAGTGTTTACTACTCATGGAATGGTATAAAAAATAAAAATTTGCCATTGTTTTCATCATATTGTAGACTAGAATGATAAACAGATGATTTCAAACTGTCACAGCTAATTCAGCACTCAACTGTAAAACATTAAAACCAGAAGCTTAAATAGATTTCCTTGGAAACAATCCACGAACATAAATCTGGATGATGCAACTGGCTAAAGGGAAAGGGTCAACTTTTTTTTTTCTTTTTTTTAAAGATTAAACTTGTGTAACTGCTCCATTGGGAGATGCATATTTATAAAAGATTACTTTTGGCTGACTATGTCAGCTTTAAAAAGCATTCTATCCTAAAATATTAAATAACATAGAAGATACCAAACCAAATGCCTTTGTAGGGAGAGTCTCAGAATCTCCTAAGGATGATAAAAGGAACACAGTATCCGTAACAGCATTTTTTAAAAAGCTGACACTCATATCCTCTTTATAATTATATTTCATCATCTTACTGCAATATAAAACAAGGATATTAACATGAAAGGATCCCTGGAAAAAGGGTCCCTGTTTTCTGCTGAAAAACCTGTGCTATGAAGCCAGTTCTGCAGTTGACCAGAAGGCTAGCAAGCTCACCGGACGCAGATGAGACACGTGAATGGAAGCTTTTTAATTACACGTCACCAAAATTAAAGCTGAAATGCCACTGCCTGAGGGCATGCAGGACAACCTCAGTTCCAGACAGCCAGCAATTTGTGCTGTGCAGCCTGTCTTAGGCCATGTGCTCTTCAAAAACCAAAAGCTAGCAATGTGCAAAATGCAGTGATTTATTTGTGAGATGGTTACACAAGGGCATACCCTTCCAGCCAAGGTGCAAGGGTACCAGCTGCTTCTCCTCCTCAGGTTTCTCACTGCTGCAGGCAGCATTTGCTACCAGGATGTCAGACAGGTTCCCATACCCAGGATCAGTGTCAGTGTATTGCTGCAGTAGTTTTACAAGGAAGGTCACTGCAGAGATGATGAAATGGAGAACCTGTACAATTTTCTAGATGAAAAACTCTTCTGGACTTCAACTAGAGATCATTCTCCAAACTATGAGGTAATTCCTGTGAGTAATGCCAAGTCACAATGAAGCTTACATCTACTGCTGAGAAATGGAGAATTAGGCACAGACCAGCCTGCTTGCTATATCACACTGATTCCAAGGTGAAATTGCTTGAACTGCAGAAAACAACTTGAGTATCCCATTATTTGATATCCTCACTCAGAGGGCACAACGATCAAAGCTTATTGCAGCCTGTAAATGTTAGTGAGATAGCAACTACTGCAAAGTGAAGGCAGGCATGGAGAGAAGGGCAAAATGGATACTTTGTTATACACTGCTCAGTTGAGCAATCTGATCTTAAGATATAGTGATTTTTGAAAACAATGCAATCTCTTTGGTCTCAGCTTTGCAACAAGAGGACATAATCACTTCTCCCCACCAAAATAAAATAAAACAAAACATTCTTTTGCTGCGATACATATTTTTAATTTAAATGAGTATGTCACAAAACAAATGATATCTACTGATTAATTTAGGATACTCCCACCAACACAGAGCTTTCTTCTTGCCACCCCACTGACATACACAAGTCACCACATCCCTGCTGAACTCAGTGCATACCCAAGCTTTCCGCTATGCTTTCAACTCTTCTGACCTAGCTCTGTGTGCAGTGAAGCTTTTAGTTACCATCCCAGTGACTTCATGTCTACTCCAGACAGAGTAGACCCATAATGGTGGTACTTCTGCCACCACAGAATCACAGAATGAATCATAGAATGGTTTGGGTTGGAAGGCACCTTAAGGATCATCTAGTTCCAACCCCCCTACCATGGTCAGGAACACCCTCCACTAGAGATCAGGTTGCTCAAAGCCCCACCCAATCTGGCCTTGGACACTTCCAAGAATGGGGCATCCACAGCTTCCAGGGCAACTTGTTCCAGTGCCTCACCATACTTGTGGCAAAGAATTTCTTCATACACGGCAGCATACTGATCATTGAGAAGCAAGGCACTACTCTTTTTCTGTGTCACAGTAATTAATTACTTTCTACAGTAACCAAGTGATTCTGGTGCCCTGTGGTGACAGCCCACCCAGGCACACCATTTTTTAGGTGCAGTCTCAGAGTGCCCTGTGTAAGAACAATCGTGTTATCTTCACCACCATCCGAATGCTGAGCCCTGCCCTTGCCAGGAGAGGTTTAGACCATGGAAACAAATGAGGTTTTAGAACTGCTTTTTTCCATAGGGAGGAAATTCAGATAGGTACTGGCTTTGTGTGCATTATACAGAAGAGATTGATTTCAGTAGGTTTTTTTTGCTTTAATAATCTCTCTCTGTTGTGTGTGCAGCTGCAGGCATACTCTAAAACTAGGGCGCTTCTAGCATTTCACACACACAAGAGCAGCTGCAAGAAGCATAAGACACTTAACAAACGAAGTGATATGAACTTTTTAAGCATAAGGAAGTTCAAAAATAGAACTACTCTCCTTCAAAGCCTTCTTTCTTTGGTTATTCTGCATTGCCACCTTACACAACTATACAAGTGAGACTACAATGCAGTTCCCCCACTGCGTTACTTTTAGAATACATTTACCATCTCGCTGACCTTCTGGGTACCTCCAACCACTTTCTTTCTTCAGAGCTCCAACCAACAGTACAACAGTTCTTACTGGATTCCAAGTTACTAGCCTGCCTCACAAATGACAATTCCCTCACCACCCATTCCTATTAAAACACATCTACAATAAAGCTTAAGAGAAATCCATTTTCCAAGATTTCCCCTCCTCTGCTTTCAATTACTTTAAACTCAGAATCACTGTATCTGCTGAACTAAGTAAACTCCTGGCCTTCATCCCATAATTGCTTTAAAGCATCTTCAGTCTCATCCTTTTGCGTCTATGAAGAAGATTGGGTTGCAAGAGTAACTTTTTTCAATTACCTCATTTGGGAGAGAACTAATGGGCACTCACCACAAGAAAAGAAACAGGATAATTTCAACCTATCCTATTGATTTAGCAGCTATTTTCCTCTTACAGTCAGCCATAACAGA
This sequence comes from Picathartes gymnocephalus, assembly GCA_013390045.1. NCBI lineage: Eukaryota > Metazoa > Chordata > Aves > Passeriformes > Picathartidae > Picathartes > Picathartes gymnocephalus. Next base: position 25,094 of record WEKY01048937.1, read on the forward strand.
AGTCCATTTGCACAAACAGACAAGTGGCTTTAGACTGAAAGTGTTTCATGCCCCTTGCAGTTTAGTTTCACAGGACAATTCCCAAGTAACTACTCTGCACAGGCCCTGACAACTGCCTTTGGTGAGATCTTATCAAACTTTTACCAGAGAATGAGTAAAAATAAGGATGGTTCAAAACACAAGAAGAGAGGATAGGGGAGAAAAGAAGTATTATTTAATGCTAACAGTCTAAGGCACTTAGTTCTCCATGCAAACAGACATGTGGTAAAATTTACTATAATTGGATATGAAGCTGCAGTTTTCTGCAAGATGCAGCTTCTAAATAACAGAATGAAGTAGCACAACCTTGTTTACTAAGGAAAAGTTCGTTGCCATGTGAGTTTCATCTCCTGACTTGGCACCTTGAACTAAATGTGGGAGAGCCATGTCAACCCCAGACTCCCACCACAGGAGCTTGACTTGGCTGAAAAGCTGCGTAGAGCATTACACTGAGATAGCTGCACTGCTCCTGGTACCTAATTATCTTCACACAACAACACTTTAGGCCACTTAAATTTATGCCTGGCACGCTTGCTGGGATTTCTCTTCCAGAGAGAAAAATTCTAGACTACCCACAAGTTAGTGGGACCAATACAAGTAACATAGGTAATCATTTCAGTGCTGCAGGTTTTCTTGAGCAAAGCTCCCTGCAGCTCAAATTTTGCGGAAATGTTCAGAGTCCTCCTTCCAGCATCAGGAAAATAAAACATGAATAATGCCTGCAAGTTGCTATAGCAACAACCACCTCTCAACTAAAGACAGCAGGAAGATTCACAGAAGCCAGGCTTTGTTTACATAACCTACTCTGTACAGACAATTATTTCCGAAACAGTTAAAACTACAAAGGCTCCGTGCTGTTATTTAGCAGCTGAGTTCCTGGATGCACACATTCAACCCATTACTCTAAGTCAGAGTACTCTTGCCTGAGGAAAACAGGCAGTTTTCTGGTAGTCTGCCTCTGCCTCGCTGGAAGGGCTGCTGTAACTACTTACAGCAAGTGCAACACTCCATTAGCTGCTTCTTCTCCAGTCCTTCATAGAAAAGATATATGCTATGACTGCAAGCCACATAAAACAAGCATTTAGTGTGGTGCAAAATGCATATACACAAAAACAGTGAAGCAAAAAGGAACGTTTCCTACTGTTGCTGAGCAGGGAACAGAGAGAGAGCTGAAACACTGACTTGAGAAAATATATTTCTGTTGCATGACGTATCCTTAATCACTTCAATCACTGTCAAAAATAAAAGCTGTGCCAGGCCTACACTATCATATTTATGGAGGCAGAAGACAAATACGGCTAATAGCAACAAGAGCTCAACAAGATTCTCAAGACACTACTTACTGGAAAACTTGTGTTTCAAAGTAAACATCACAGGAAACTGGAAAATTTATTTTCAATTCAGGGAGCCATTCTTTACTGCTGTCCAGCTGTCAGGAAATAGAGCTTCCTGAGGAGCTACCTATTGCTTGGCAGAAAGGCAGCAGATTCTAAATGCTAATTACAACACTCCATGCACAGAACTGAGTCTGCACAAATGATCTTAATAATTCCTGAGTTCCATGTATTTGGAAAAATTATAATAAATGAATATGTGTTTAGAAAGGCAAACATAGATATTTCAATAGGAAGGTACTTACATAACACCAGCAGTTACTCTTAAAAAGTCTTTATTAGGAATAAACTCTATGTTTACTAGAGTTCTTTGCCCTTTGTGTTATAAGAATAATTCATCACCAAAACCAACATATATATTTTTACTCAGCTTCTCTCTTGGACCTGAGGCTGAGTCACACCACTAAAAAGTGCATCTTGTCTTTATACACTGCCACCCCACACTCTACACACAAACCCACCACCTGCAGAAGTATTTTAAAAAATCAAAACTTGTTTCTCTGAAGAATTTCCATGGGCAGCTGATTTCTCTTAGACACAGACCACTCTATTGGCACCACAAACATTTGCCCTAAGTCCAGTACTACAACAGCTCTTCATACATCATAAAAGCATAAAACATTCCAAGTCCACGAAGTTCCTTAAGCATTGATGTCATTGGCTTTCCAAGCAATTACTTGTTAGCTCTCTTGGTGATAGCGTTGCCAGACTGCCATAATTTGCTGTTCTTAAGCCTCTGGAAACAAAAATTTAACTTTTTGCCCCTCTACAGTCTTCAGAGAAACCTTTTGTCTTTGACTGACCTGCTTTTATGTTGAAATGAAATTGCATGTTCCACAATTTCAAAACCAGTCTGAGAGGATTCAACCATATTCAGGTTATAACAATCACTGAAAATTAAGTTTTCTGAAGAAAAACCCCATAAAGGAATGGGTTGCTACAGAAAATAAATCAAACCCAACATTTCTTAGTCTGTTTTACTAACAGGAGCAGCAAAAATCTTTCCTTACCCCCTTCCACTGCTTTTAGTTCAATATATGTATAGGAAGTCTGTATGTCCAAAAAATCAAAAAGAGCATTAAAAAAAGTATTATTGTAATTGTATTTGATGCCTTAGTTACCTGATGGTGCTGTTTGGTTTGTGTCTAACAGACAAAACATAGAATAAGTGTTAAAGTTGTTGCCTTGTTTTTCTGCTTGAATTTTTAATGGGTTTATAATGATGACACGATAGAATATGCAACGTAAAACATCTGACTAAGCACAGCAACATGCCATAATCAAAAGAAATCTATTTAACACAAGTTTTAAGAATAAAAAACAAACCCAGATATTATTTTAAACTAAAACCCTCCAATGTTCAGTATTTTGCAACAAATGCCTTTCATTCTGAATACAAAAAGAATCTGTATGCACAAATCTTTGCTTTTGGACTGTTTCTAGCAACTAAACTACAAACTGTCAGAAGATATTTGAAGTTTCCATTGAGCTGTATCATCACAACCTCAGGTACGCAGCGCTACTGAAATAGATCAAATCCTGACTTCATTCACAGTTATTTAGCCTTACTGATGGGAGGGCTATTAATTTCCAGTAACACAATAACATGCTTAATTATTTGATAGTATGTCATGTATAAGTTTTATTAAAATAAGTTGCAGGGTCAAGTTTCATACTGAGATTTCCTAACTTTTCAGTGCTTGGACTTGAAACCCTGAAAATTAACCAACAGCACGCATAATACACTGACACATATCAGTCAGCCAAATTTAGAAACATAAAAATTAGTATTACAAATAGGTAACTTTATATACCAGCAAAATTCCTTTACACTAGCTGCCCTCCTGTTTCTCTTATCCTATACAACAACATCTTTGGCCCCCTTCTTCATTTTACATCCCCCTCCATGCCTCCTCAACCTCCTTCTCATGTTCCTGAAGCTGCTACACTGAAACTGTCTTCTCTTGCCTTTCTCCTTTTCACCCCTACAGTTCTCTGGGCAGCATTGTTCTAACCCAAACCCCTCCTCGTGCCCACGTCTCCCTAGAGGTATCACATCACTTTTCCTGCAAACCCTGGGCAGCACGGGAGAAAAACAAGCCTCTACATTCCTAGTTGATGCACCTGGTGCCAAAGCTGCCTGCGGAGACTGGGACTTTTTTCCCTGGCTGCTTCCCCTCAGACCCCAGAGCTCCAGGGAGGACCATGCTCAGCTCGTTCCATGGGGATCGTGAATTATTCTAATACTGATTAGCCAAAGCATTTGAGAGGAAAGGCTGCTGCCTCAGTTCAGCCAAAAATTCTGGACAGAAATATAACACTCAAATGCTGAATGTATCCCTGAGAGGCATGAGCTGTGACTTTTTATGTTGCTAATTTGAATAGATTTTCATAAGGTCAGGAGGAGGAGTAGGTCTTAAATCAAATTCATACTGTTCCCAGTTTCAAATCTTTTCATTAAAGCATCATGGCCTTAAGCCATCCCTCGAGACTGATATTAAGATTTTTTTTTTCCAAGAAGCAGAAGTCCCTATTGCTCTCTCATCTCATTCTTTAGCAATTGATCCATTTGCTGAAGATGAACAAAATAAAAAGGAGTGAGAGAACCTGGCAGAAGAGGAAGAGAGGCCAAACCATTTAAATCTATCAAAGTTGTAAAGAGATTGAAACAAGACTCTTTAAATGGGAAATGTTATGCAACATTTACTATTTGCCATCTGCTTTGTAAAATTCTAATTAAGCATGAGAAGGATAAAATTCTCACTTGGGGTTATTTTATTATGCAAAACATCTTGATTTTACAACATCACTGAAATGCTTCATGGAATTACAGCTCTTTAATACAATAAAGTGCCTTCCTCATTATTGTGGACTGAGAAAACAAAGAAGTTAGACCTCTAGGCTACATACTTCATGGCAGCAGCCTAGCCTTGACGTACTAACTAAGATCAAGGATTCCAATCACTCTGATAGCAAACATTTAATTTCATGAAAGGTCTTTGAATTTGACCCCAGAAACAATGAGGACTTGTTAACAATATTTTATATAGCATTTTATAACATTTATAACATTTTAAAAATATTTTATATATTTTGGGTCCTTGCCTTTAAAGAGTAAATATTTTACAAGGATTGCTAGATTAAATTATAGTCTACCAAGTATACCTCTAGATTTATTTTGTTTTAGACCATGTCATTAGTTCTGATTCTTTGTTTGGTCAATGAAAAGAGAGAAAAAATGGACTGTCTCATTAGGGTCTTTATTGCAAATGACTTACAGCAGTGCAATACTTCAAAGTCAACATATTGCTCTATAATGCACATCAAATATTCCACTTCAGCACAAAAAAATGAAGCCTCACAAAAATATATGCATTACATAAATAGTGAAAAAGGAGAAAATGGATGAGCACCATAATGCTGCAATCATAGTATTTGACTCTATGCAGAAATGCATTGTTCACCATATTGGAGTTGTATTTCTGAATGGCCAGGTAGCACATGCTGGGTGCCTGAGAGCCAGTGATAGCAGGTCCAGTAACTTCAGACAGGCTGACCACACCTCCCTTCTTTGCCTTGGACAGGAGAACTGGGGACGGAAAAGTGCTGGAGACTGCTTCATCTTCAGGCAAGCCACTCAAGCCTGTCCTCCAGCCCTTCCCTTTGCTCACAGAGACAGTAGTTGGGAGGCTGCTTGCCATTAAGTTTTCTTTTGTACAACCACTGAACAGAACTGGCTCCATACCAACAATGCAATCGTTCCTAAAATTTACCTGCAGGATCCCCACACTCCCTTTCCTGGCTAGACTAAATTATAACTACACCATTTTTGCTTATGTGGGAAACATAAGGGTTTTGTTACACAGAACTTGGGGCCACATAGATCAGTTACTGATGGCATCAGGCTGGTACTGAGTGCTTCCTGGTCTCCCTGTATTGCACTGTGGAAATTATTTTTAGGATGCAAATGGACTTATCTAAAAGATTATTCTTTAAGCCTTGCCCGTGTGGATTGCCATTCCACAGAGAGACAGAACTCATCAAACCTGCTTCAGTCCTTCATAGAAGTATTTTTGTGGGCAGTGAGTAGCTCACCACCAGGTGAGGTTCCAGGCTACAAGATTATTAAAGCTCTATGGAATGTGACTAAAATAACATCATCCATGTCCACCTTACTGGTTTATCTTCATTCAACACAATGAATGTTTCAAAGTCAATCACTTTGAAGCATGATGCTGCTGTGTAAGAGATCACCTTGGTTCACAGCTCCTTGATCAGCACAGCCAAGCAGAACATCACTGACCACGTTCTAAACCATTAGGATTCATATCACAAATATACAATAGAGGACACAATAACAAGATGCACTCTGTTTCTGTTCAAAACACTTTAAAACGTTATTTTCAACAAC